>PQWD01012109.1:0-83300 GCA_019425675.1 Leucinodes orbonalis
CAGGACATGTGTTAGTGTTTATATTATAATACCTTTACCGTGGTTTCACTGAGAGCTTGTTTCTATTTTTTTTAAGATTAAATATATAAAATATGATAGAAATGAAAAATATAGTTTTATTCAATAAATTAATACAAATGAATTTAAGTGATAAAGTGCTTGAAATGCCTTTTCGTCACTTTTTTTTTGGTAGGTAGAAGCTTTTTAAGGTTTCATATGAGAATCTTGCTTCCTTGACTGACAATTCTGCCTAAGGTTTTGAAGTGCCGTCGTCATCTTCATCAATCTTCATCGTTACATTTTCATTCGTATCTGTCGCAGAATAAATTTTTGCCTAATGGAGATACTTACTTTACTATCTTTCTGCCTTTCGAATTGTCGAGCGTTGGACGCCTATCAGTTCTGAATTAACTAGTCTTTTTTTTATTTAGCGATGTTTTTTCGTTCGAATTACCAAGTGTATACAAATCTCGGATGTATTGTTCTCCGACATTCGATTCTTTTTATTATAGGTACGGTTCTTTTTATTGAACAATAGATATGTACACAACCTACTGTTTGTTTGTATATTTACGCAAGGAATTTGTTTTTAAATAATAATGAATTCCACTATAAGACATACCTAGTAACTAAAAATCTTTATTGAAACTTTAACTATGATAAATTTGACGACCCATTTGGTGTAGTGGTTGAGACGTCGGCTGCTACACCAAGGGTTCCGGGTTCGATCTCCGGGCAGTACAAACATTTGTGTGCATGAACATGTCTGGGTGTTTCTATGTATATAAATATATAAGTATGTTTATTCGTTGTTTAGTGCCCATAATACAGGCTTCACGCTTAACTTGGGGCTAGATGGCGCTGTGTGAATGTCTGTGCATATTTATTTGTTTAAATTAAATATTACCACTCACGCCCCGCGGTATTACGCGGTATAAGATATTCACCCGGCTTACATGCGTGAGCTGCGCGCCGCGTGGTATAGGTAACATAAGATAATTCTAATTATAAAGGTTCATTAGAAAATAAAAGTAGCCAAGTAATAAGTATTTCCTTATTACATCAGTTATCTGCCACAAGAAAGTCCTCCCGTCCAAATCTGTACCCGGAACAAACAGACGGACATTTGAATATTATTATTTTGGCGTATGTACCGTATATATATCCATAAACATGAAGAAAAAAGAGGTCATTTGAATATTTCAAACAGTCACTCCAATTTTATTAATATTGTTATAGGTAACATAAGATGTTTATCTGTTCTTTAGTAAATTTCTGCTTTCTGTGAGAAGACCTTTTCACTTAAGTGGATCGTCAAAGCTACGCGGTTCGGAGGGTCTCATTACGTGCCAGGTAAGTCGTTCCCTCTTTAGCCCATTATGCTATAATAAAAAATGGTTAGTTGGAAGATTCTCATTTAATATTTCAACTGCTACATATACACAGAAAGGGTGAGGCTATTAATTATGTTTTAGAATTGAGCATAGGTTTTATAAAAACCATACTGCAGTATCGCTTTTCTCTATTCATAATTAAAAAACATAAATAAAAAGCGTAGCCACTGGACAAATACCTAAGGTATATTGAATGTTACGAACACTCAGTAAATAAACAATAAACCTCCAGTCAACGAGGGCAGTCGTATATGGAGTGAATAGCATGCAGCTGATGCAGGATCTTACTAACCATGGTCATGGGCGTGTAAGTACCATGTAGATTTTAATCTATGCAAGCCTAACAGAATGTTCGTGCAGCGGGACACAGTTGCACGACTGTCGGATTTTTACAGGTTACATTTCGGATAATGTGCGATGGAATTACACGAGTTTATTCCACCAGCCTCTTTTCACCAGCGGATACAAGGCGCAGGCGAGCGTTCCAACCTTACATGGTTGACATTCCATATATCCGCACAGCGCGCTATGGTGCCTCGTTCATAATGCGCACCGCAAAGGAATGGAACTCTTTCTCCTTATGTGTTCCTCGAACATTACAACCTGGCCGTCTTTAAGCCAAGAGTGAATAGGCTGTTTCTAGGCAGGCATGATCCATACTAGTTCGCATCATCACTTACCATCAGGTGAGATGGCGGTCAAATGTCTGCCTATAGATGAAAAAAAAATTAAAAGTTTTTGTTCAAAAATAAAGTTCCGTATTTAATTATTTCGTTTAATTAGCGTGCCAAATATATTGTAGCACATCTAAAAGGTCATATCTGTAATCATGTCCTTAAAATATTTAAGATACTCGTAAAATATACTAAGCTTCTGAGGTTGGTGTCACTCTTGGGACTCCAAGCCATGAATTCAGACGTGGTACATCCTGTCAGACAACGAACTATGTTCTGGTGAACTTGCCACGAGCTGGACTGGACACATATTATGAGTAGGGTATACAAATGAGAAACAGTAATAGGAAAAAAAAATTTTTTTTGTCAAATTGAGTACTGTTGATGACAGTTGAGGAAAATGGGCGAATAAGTTGGAATCATTTTATATGTATGAAATTTTCCGGGTTGTCTCGACGCACAGGGTATGCTCTGCTTATTTGCATATATGGAGTGCATGCCACTGCCAAAATGGTTTAATGGTTTAGAAGTCTACTAGTACACCAAAAGTGTAAGGTTCAATCGCCGTGCTAATAATTTTATTAAATTATTTAAGTTTATTACCTAAAAATAATTATATAAAGGACAATACCCAAACTTGGGACCCTTTTGTGCCTTGAATCATATATTTATTTAGAAAGTATAGCACGTATAATGGTTATAATTCCAATTCGTTTATTAATTAATAGCATTTTCACGGAAAATAATATTTTCATTATTATAATTCTCTTTTTCACAATGATAATTGATGCAATGTGTGCAAAATACTTTTTGTACAACCTACCTACGCTTTTTAAGGCTAGACGGCGCGATCCTTGGTTTATTTATGTAAATAGGCCTATCTAACATTGGAATATATTTAAAATAAAATACATTAATGTTCTAGATTATCCGGGATGTCCATCATTGTATATGGATTGATCTGGTTGTCCAAGATCCTGTCGGATCTACCCAGCCCTCCTGCTCCTGAACCAACGACGCGTGCACCACACAGTCGGCACCTACCACCGGCTGCACCACAACAAGGATAATATTTTATAGGTACCTGTATACTCATTGATATTGCACTTAGAATTTAAGGAATAGACAATCGTCGCATTGCAAAATAACTTAGCTTGATAAAAACAGCAATCAAAATACCGTGACTAAATCTCTGAACCAGACTAGACGGTAAAATTACTAAGAAATTCAATTTTTAAAATATTCTAAACTTATATGTTTAGATCACAAGACGAGACGTTATTAATTTTTTTATACGTTCTTGGTTTAGAAAATATTATATTTATAACCTATGGTGCTATAAAAAATATATATATAATAAATCTAGTAAAATAACTCGTATACCGTTTATATTATAGATACATTTTAATAAGCAGATTAAAGGAGGTTTGTATGTAGTAAAAATATTTTTTTCCGTACCTATCTTGCCCAAGGATGGCTTCACAACATCGACCAACATATTTTTTCAAATAGGTACCTATATTTTAAAGCAACCACTAGATAGAAGTCAAAAAACTGGTACCCGGGATATGGATTTGAATGTACCTTCGTAAATAAATATATGTATCATTAAATAAATGAGTGTAGTCTCTTGCTACTATTTTAAAAGATATGTTACTTATAAAAACATACCTTTTGGGAACATATGTAAAGCTGGTAAACACGATTAGGTATTAAAATTTTTAGCCCAGATAAGTCAGATCCTATCCTGAAATTAGTAAGAGTTGTATTGCCTCCTTTTTTGGTCCACAAATGATAAAATTATAATATAAAGCACGAATATGATAAATCAAAAAAGATAACTGATTTATTTTTCATTACTGGTATCAAGGTAGAAACAATTCCGTTTTACGTAAGCTAATTGTTTAAGAAAGGACCGGAAATGTTTACTATAAATACTCAGAAGTTTAGAAAATATTGCGTAATCGAATTGTAAACGAATTTTCAAATCGTAAACAGAAAACTGTATCTTTAACAATGAATTGGCATTGGTTAGATTTATTGTTAGCAAAAAAATCAGAGATAAGGTTGCTTTGGTGTACTTATAATTTAAAAATTTAAGGTAATTTTTTATTTGTCTTTTGTGAATGCAAAATTTAATTATCTACAAAGATAAAATGTATACGTAAGTTATTATTTTATTTTAATAATCTATCTTTTTATGGACTTCTATTGGTGTAATAGTGGAAGAGTTTACGGTCATTAACTGTTAACATTGTTAAGGATGTACGTAATACAGAACTCACCATAGTTAAATTTTGTTTAACCCCGATTGTGAGCGATATTGATATCTATGGAGTATGGTCACTTGGAGCAGCGAGAGGGGGATGGAGTATTTACGGATCGGGAATCCGAAAATACTCCACCCCTTAACTCACTCGGCGTAACATAACGCAAGTCATACTTGACTAGTATAATTATAACATACTAGTTCGGTCAATTTGAACATTCGAAGCTAAATGAATAAGCTGAAAATCGGGAAATTCGTATGAATCCTGTGACTCATTCGTGCCGAAACTTGGCTTTCAGTCTTTCGCACTATAATGGTTACATTGGGCTGAGTTGTAAATATTAGATTGAACACATATAACATTCTGTTGCAGACTGTTTGCTGGCACTTTAGGCGCTTTTATATATATGTACGCCGCAGTTAGAATCTGGAACACCATATCGGATTTGCTTCCGTACCATGATCCACCGACACCAATCATCGAAGTGGCACACGACTGACTTGCCCTTTCAACTACTGACAATGCTCAATTAGTTAAAGGGCATAATGGGGGCATAAGAATTGGAAAACTGCTGCTGAATGCTTTCACAGCTTGCATATTGTAAATTTATTTGGAACTCATTTATGGATATTTATGTTCCTGCCATTGTATTTAACTATTAAAATATCCTTATTGTGGAGGACATTATATGGCGTCACAAGCCATTTTTGATCTGGGGCTATAGTTTTAAACAATAGCGTGCGCGTGCCTAAGAGTTTGTGTTAAACACATATATGTGGTGATAACCCTGTCATTCAATTTGTTAAATAAAATAAACCGTAGTGAACAGATATTTCAAAATAATTTATTGAAGAAAACGTTCTCCTATTTAATTGTAACATAAGACCGTTATTCTGAAATGAAGAAGTAAGTTAGACATCGCATCCCAGTCGATGGCATAGCGAAGATTCACTTGCTCCCTGTCGCTCATCGGTAACTGTGTAGTTAAACTGAAATATTAAGAAAATATATTTTTAAGTCCGTTTGCAATATTTGTTTGCATTTATAATAAACCTATCACTCCTACTTTTCCACTATTCTTAGGATAGTAGTTGACACAACGTCGTTTATGATGATAGTATATTTGATCCATAAAGTCATAAATATACAACAGGTAAAACACGTTTTATGTTTAAATTATACGAAAATTATTAAAATATTAAACGATTTATTAAATGCATTTAAAAAAAAAAGTGGATTGGAGATGTAAGGTCCAAGTCAACCCGCACCAGTTGTCCAATATACGTAATTGTTTAATTTCATTAAGGCTTTTGAGGTACGGGTAAATATTTTTGAGAAGGACATATCTAACAATACTTTTGCAGGCCAATGTAACGGGCTCCTAACTAAGGATTCCTATAACCGCGCAAAGTGGGCCAAAAAGGTAAGAGGAGCGGACACTAGAACCTCACGCAACTGTGAGGGAGCGCGGGATAAACCGCACAATTCATGATGATCATGTTGACAGTTTACAATTCTCCTCTTATAGACGTATTAAATACACACAATCTTAGCCATTTCCAAGCAGTGCTGGCGTCTCGCACTGGGACTGACGAGCCGGGACAGCAGCCCCCAGGCGCGGCCCGCACTCCGGTCCCACTTCAGGGCTTGAACTGCGCTCGCTACAGCGCATGCCTTTGCCGTTGACTGCTCCTCCGTTTTATTGCCATCTCCTGCCTCTTCAATCGTTGATCGCTGCAAATACAATAGAAATTATATACCTATACATAGTTTGTATGACAACCTATTTGGTGTAGCGGTCAAGACGTCGACTACTATACCAAATGTTTCGTGATTGATCCCCGGGCAGTACAAATATTTGTGTGCATGAACATTTCTGTTTGTAATGGTCTGGATGTTTTCTATGTATAATTTGCATGTATTTATAAAAAAAAGTGTATATAAGTAGGTATGTTTATTCATTATTTAGTACCCATAATACTGGCTTCACGCTTAACTTGGGGCTAGATGGCGCTGTGTGAATATCAGTGGATATTAATTTATTTATTCATATGTATTTAGTATCGAGCCTATCACTATATAGTATAGGTTTAGGTTAAAAATCGCCACACCCACCGGTCATAGTCGGTCAATCTTGTGGTCGACTGTCCAACGCTGGGCTTGCCGTTACAATGTCACTGCTTTTATGCTTTTATTCTTCAAGCTAAATGTACCAGCCACTGCCACATGAACCCTGTTATTAACTATTAATATCTTTTATTAGTGCTTCTATCACTTGCCATCACTTTAGAGAACTGGTCGTCTTGATCACGTCTCAATATATATAAAAAAATAGAATGTCTACTAAACAGGCACGTTCTACTCGAGAACGTCTATTCTTCATAAAACGGAGGCCTTAGTCATTTATGAATGTCAACGAAAATGGGCCATTAAACAACATACTTGAAACCAGTCCTCGGCAAGAGCGACCCAAGCGTATGCGCTGGGCTGCCGCCTGATCAGATCCAATAACAAGGAGCGTGCTCGCGCCGTCTCCCAGCATGGCATGGAGAGGAGTATACTGGGAAATTAGAGAATATTTTTTACTTAAACTAATACCATACCAACCAAAATCTATTGTGTCAAACTCGAAAAGTGATTTTGTACCATGCGAGGAGTTCAAATCTAGGATGCCATTAATATTGGATTGTACTGCATTTGCTTTATGTATTTATTGTAGGATAGGGTGTGACATGCTTGATTTGCGTAACAAGAACCAAGCAAACGTTCGAAGGCAATAGATATTTATTTAAATCGGAATTTATTAACAATCATAATCATAACAGTCATGTTACCTGTAGGCACTTAAAGAAGTGCCCGCTTTTTCAAACGAATACATCGCAGATTTTACGTCTCTTTTATTGTGGAAACATTCAGCTTGTAATCCACGTAGAAAGGGTAACTGTAAAAGTACAGACATCGTTAATTAATGCATTAAAATTCTGTATATAGAAGTATAAGAATCCAATCGATCATTATAATATAACAAGGAATAGAGTTAAGCAAGTGACAAACTCTATACAAGATTACAAAAGTAAACTATACTGAAAACAAATCTAGATATTTCAGTGAAGTTGTATTTCCGGATAATTAATTACCTTCACTAATCGGCAGCCGAGAAGAAATCGGAAATAGAAATTGGAAGTTAGTCTTTTCAGTACTTTCATCGAAATGTTGATTTAAAATGAATCTTCCCGAGATTTTAAATGATCAATTTCAATTTACATAAGTCACGAAAAATAATGAAAATACAAAGATATATGAAACTTTTTAAGACAATAAACCACGGGATCTTTTATGCTCAAAACTAATATAGGACTTTGATAATAAGTTATCAACTTTATTCTTACGCTGTATGAAATCAGTGTAAGTTCATTAATAACTGTACCAGATTCCAACTTCTGCTGATAATACTAACATCCCCAAACTTATCGATTCCTGTCTGAAGGTGACAAAGTGCATCGTCCACTTTACCACGCAGTCGGCAGCACAAGGCTAGAAGGTGGTATGAGGCCGCCGACTCGCCTGCCTCCGATATAGCTCGGGATAAACATGTCTCTCCAACGTTGACCACAAGTACAAAAATATTGAGATTGCCAGATCTCTATGACGAATTACTCCAAAGATCTCGCAGTGTCAATCCTTTGACTGTCGCACACGGATGTACTTTACATCTGAACACGTTATATAACGACACATAGTCTTTAAGGCTAAAAGAAATTAAAAATTTAACTGGCTGATAAGAGGTCAAAAATTAGGTATACGTATGTGACTTCTTGGTTATTAACGAACTAAGCCAAACGGATTATCTTGACTAGGCACTGGGCGTTCAGTTCCTTTAAATACAAATAAATATAGGGTTACATATAAATAAATAACCTAATATGCCTAAATACGTGGACATAAATTCACAGCCTGGAAACGGTATCAATTTCTAATCACAACCCCTCAGTTTATATTTCGCAAACTAAGTGAAGTGCATAATTTAGCTCACGACCCTTCAACAATGGGGTGACACAGGTCATAGCGCAATTTATGGATATTTGTGCTTCTTTCTTATCTTACGTTAAATTTCATAAAATAGGAACATTCACAAACAATTTCAACACACATTACCTAAGTTTTTGTTTTCCATAATAAATAATTCCCTATCGTATCTATATTGAATGAAAATTTGTTAAAATTTATAGATTTTTTCTAAAAAAACTCGGTCTAGAAATCGATCATCAATTTAGATACTATTATAATTTAATTGATCTATTGAGTCAGGTTGATTTAAATTCGGTTTCCATAATAAATGACCGAATAAAGAAAACTGTTAACCCACCTCGGTAGTTTTTATAGAATTTTGTCTGCATCGTTCAAACATAGGTATTTAACTGAACTCTATATGAGTTTTTTCTATTTTTTTGTTAACTGTTCACTTTTTAAACAACTGTCATGCTGTGAATACTACTAACTAACTAATGACTACATAAACTATTAGAACAAGAGCACTTTCTTAGCTGGCATGGTTGTTACCAGATTTGATTCTTAACTAACACTAAACACTCGCAGTCGAAGTAACAAATCGGTGGCTTCGATGTATTTATTGGTGCCGGGCAGCAGAGGCGTGGGGTCCCACCAGTCTCCGAGCTCGTATTCCCAAGCACGAGGTATGCCTATGTCTTCCGCTAAACCTTCAGCGTGACTCCTGTTGTGCGAAGAGAATAGTAAAAAGAAAAAAAACAATTTTAAGTAACATTCTAAATGTAAATCATCTTCTATTCAAAAGATGATTTAGTAGAGATGAAAAAGATTCATTCAATAACATTCCAAAATGTGAGCAATTTTTAAAAGAAAATATTTTAAAAGGATATCAAATTAGCATTATATAGTTTAGGCATTTGGTTTACAAAGTACGAGGAATCTTTCTATTTTTAAATTCGTGTGCATAATTTAATTTTTGACTACACCTACCTCATCATCATCATTTCGATCTCTTGTCTCGAAGGCCAAGACTCACTTCGGGCCAATGAGCCATCGGAATAAAGTTGTACATCATCATCAAATCGGAACATCGCATTTTTTTTATTTTATGTTATTAGTGTACAGGACTGTCTGGACGCTCACCTGATGGTAAGTGATACGCCAGACCATGACAGAGTGGCATTAAAAGAGACCAACAACTGACAGACAGTTATTATCCTCCATCAATGCCGCACTGCGCCCGTCATTCGAGACAACAGATGTTAGGTCTCTTATACCTGGTAATTTCACTAGCTACAGTGCCCTCATCCCGAAACACAAAAGTGCATAACACTCCTGTTTCACGGGATGATATCTGGCACTGCGGTGGTACCTACCTAGACGACTCAGTATCGAGTCTAGCACCTAGTAAAAGTAAAAGTTGTGAGTTTGTAAAGTTTCATGCGATGATCCGATGTTTTATGAAAGTTAGATGAACAGCGTTCTTTGTTTGATAAATATTATATTAAAAAAAACATAAAATTGTTTTTAAATGTCATTTACAAAAATCCTAGTCGCTCATCTTATGGCAAGTGACACGACTGCCTATGTAAGATGCAGCGTTGTTGCAGTTTTGTAGATAATATTTTTTCTCCGTCAACACTGTTCTGCGCCCATTACCTGAGACGACAGATATCAGTTCTCTTTTACTCAGTTATTTCATAAGCTACAGCGTCCACTTCTTGAAACACAGAAGGCATACACATCAGGGTAGATATCTCTAATATTGACTTAGTGGATATAGTCTTAGTATTGTGATCTAAGGTGGAAAGATTAATGCTTAGAATAGTTCAGGGAATCCTTTTTTATAAATAATAGGTATACTTTTTCTTTTTATACACATTAATCATTGTAAAGGCGGAAGAAAAAATTTGGGTTCCCAGTTACACTTTTGGATTTTTATTGCTGTGTTTCGTACTAAAGAGTAAGATAGGCTAAAACGGCATTGTGTTTGCTAACTTGTATACTTTTTACATAAAAATAACTGCATACTTGTTAAGGTAAAACATAATTTGGTCAGCCAAGTAGTAATATTGGCGCTTCAAGAAGTAAGCGTTGGCGATGACCCAGCCTGTGAGCCAGAATGGATACAAGGCCAGAAGTGCCACAAAGAAAGGCTCTGCCGCTTCTGGATCCTTCTCGAACAATGTACCACCTTTTGCGATGAGACTGCGGAGATAAAAAGAAGAAGCAATTAGATAGTTTAATACAATATTAACAATGGATATTAAGGATTCTAGACTACATCTTTTGGGCCTTAAGTTTACCTCACCTGCCAGTGATATATCATGCAGAATACCGCACCAGGATCTAGCCATCTGCCAATACGAATTGAACCAGTATGAAGGAAAACGGTCCGACACCCCTCAACGGCAAGAGTCCTATGACCCTCAATAATGTTTATGATAAAAGACTTTATGTAACTACATCTAATTTAGAAACCGTTGAGAAGACCATTTACCCAAAGGTTTGATACCCGTGCAGTATACCCATTTGAGTCGTTTACAATAATTAGTACATAAGTATGTTTATCTGGTGTTTAGCTTCCATAGTTCAAGATTTTTTAAATTGAGGCTAGATAGCACAGGCCTGCCTAGACAACACAGTATCATTCAAAATCAAAATGTCTTTATTTAATTTAGATCCTTAATCCTTATAGAACACTTATGAATGTGAAATGAAGCTGGAACCTATCACTTAGTTATCAAATCCGTTTCTGCCTAATCTAATTTAATGCAGTCGGAGTCCTCCAGTGTCCAATGGCTATCTACCGCCTTCAAAACGTCGTATGATACTTATAAGTCTATGTCACGACAATGCGAGTATACCTAAGTGGATGTCGAGGATCTATCACGACGGACTTGTTCAGGCAAACGTCTGCCCATTCCGAGTCCACGTCACGGAGGCAGGTGGACAACTCCCTCCAGCAGCTGGCGCAGCGAGGTTTGTGTGCTACCAACTAGAATATAATATTTTTGAAAAAATAATACTGACTTCAAACAGTAAACAACATATTAAAAAAAACAGCTAAATATACATGATTAAATAATGATTTTACAAATTTTCAAGATTTTGCCTAAATTTAGGTACCTATGGTTGTATGGGTTTATTTACTTATGATTTAGCAGCTAATGCGTTTGGTTTAGGATTGTATAAGTAAAGAAACTACCAAAATAGCCGCTCATCGGATAGGTCACCGAAAAATGTCATTAGGGGCATCTCCTACCTATTTTCAGTGTCATACAGTTCGAGTGGTGTTCATTCGTCAGAAAGAGAATCGTCATTCATCGATACACTGCTCATTATACGTCCCTACCGAGGGGCACGAGCCTACCCGTAAAGGGTGTGTTATAGTCGTCCACGAGGGCCCAGTGGGGATTGGCAGACTTCACGCACAACCTTTGAATCTCTTCGTAGGCGTGCGCAGGTTTTCTCACAATGTTTTCCTTCGAAATGACATTGGTACGTGGTGAGATTTGAACCTGCATCCTCCAGAATCGAAGGCAACAGCTCACACCAATAAGCCACCGACGCTATTTAAAAAGAAGCGTAACCAAACCAAATGGGACGATGGCCTCGTCCCTTTAATATTGGCGTCACACATATTACATTTATGAGCTAAAAGATGTGTAGAACTAAATATTCATGAGCTAACCTGTAAGTAGAGTTCCAAGGCATGCGACGTGTCCTGCATATGCCTGGCATGTCTGGCTGCCTTCTGCGTGGGATCCATCTCCATTCTAGTGCTGGTCCCCACCAGAGTGCTGCATGCCACCCGCATCAGGCACGCGTGAGACATCATCAGCATTTCCTTTAATTATTTTTCAAGTTATTCTTAAGATTGTTTCGAGTGCATATATTCTTACAAAATTATGATGGTTTTGATGAATTATATCTTTTTTTCTGACAACTGCTGTTGGACGCCGATGGCTTTTATAGTTTCAGCAGGTAAGTGGTGATCCCAGATGGCATGAGCCTTTCAAATTAATAAAACGAGCTTATAGGCATAATATGCGGGACTCAATCCTCGGCTTAGGACGTTGCAGGTAGGAAAATTATCTGCGAATAAAAGAAGTGAGTGAATACTCACTTCTTTCGGTCTCAGATAATTTTTGACGAGATTTTGACTATCAACATCTATGTACATCAGACTACATAATACAACACCTATTTACAAATTAACTACATTCATCAGTTCTGATGATTTTGATATGATTGTCATTGCTTACCTCAAAGGTTTCATCGGACTTGAGAAAATCCTGAACGACGAAGTTGTTATTAACATATACCGCTGCGTCCATCCAGAATGACGTCATCAGTTCTACACGTGTTCTTGTCTCACTTAGTTGACGGTTGAACGCGCAGAATTCAGTCATTCCTCGAAAACAAATTATATAAGTTACTGAAAAACATATTTGCTTTTGGTAAGCATAGCGTCCTAAAGAACAAATTTTCCTAAGGCAATTTGATTATTGACAAAACATAAATGAAAAACAAATATTTAGTTAATGGCCCAAAGAAATGACAACTCGAAGTTAGGGGTAGGACTTGACATCCATGCTTCAAACAAAACATACAACAACACTATCTAAAGCTCTTCTAGAAAACAACACTGCAAAGGTTTTCCTTTATCTGAACTATATCATTGTAGACTGTAGGAATATACCTCATAGTTACCATAATGGGGTACTTTTCTTAATGCACTCTCCGCGGCGCGCACCGTCGACTGCCAGTCCCGGTCAAGCTGACCGCGTCCCGAGCACTCCCTGCGGTTGGGTCCTTGCTCCAGCTCGTGCAACATTGCGTTTATTTCCGAACTGTATTGTGAATCTCTTTTGTTAAAATGTAGGTAGTAAGGACATTTGAGAATGAACCCCAAGATATCTAAGCTGTGATCTATAGAAAATACAACTATTATAATAAAAATAGACATTTGACGTAATGAACATTTTTAGATCTTTTAAGGGAAGATAATAATCAATGATATATGATATTATGTCCTCGTTTTTTGTCAAATTTTAACCAGCACACACGCTTTCAAGCCAAAAAAAACTCTTCGGCTTCATGATATGACAATAGCAATATTTTCATCTATAGAGATATACCTGGTTATAGGAGCAGGTATGACGGCCTTCTTTAAAGGTCTTGCTAATTTGACTTCAACGATAATGAAGGCGCAATTGCCGTCGGAGCCTGTCGGGCGCAGTGCTTTGCCCATGTCTGTGTTTGTGCTCGTTGGTACCAAGTCTGTTCCTGGTCTGGAAATTGCATTCACTTTTTAATGGTTTTTATATTAATTAATTTGTGCCTGGATCGGGTCTCAGAGATGAACTCAAAAATTTTACTTTAAGTAAGAGAACTAAAGCTCGCGGCGTCAACAAGTTGAAGTGGCTGTGGGCTGATTATGTATGGTGAGCATTAATGGCCGTTGGAACATACGAGTTCTAGAGTGGAGAAGTCTTTGCAAACATTACATAGGACGTTTTCCGGTTTGATATCTGGCGCAAACCGAGTGAGACTTCTGTCCAGCACCGACTGCATAAGGATTAAGCGAAATTTTTAAATTTATTAACTAGAAGTACACAATAATGTTTTCTATGATTTAAATCTAAGTATACAACATATATTACATCTTACTAGTGAAGCAATCCATAGAGAACTTTCTTAATAAGGTGTAATTCCATGGAGTTTTTGATATCAATGCAATATAAAATACCAAACCAAATACAAAAAGAAATACTTGGGTTTCGGACTGCTACCCGTGGCCGAAGCGTTATTATCATTTGGCGTAAGAAGAAGCTCGCAGCCACACTTCTCCAACATTGTCTGTGCGTTTACCCAGTGCAACGGAACAGCCATGCGCACTGTGTCCTCTGGAACAGAATATCTTAGCGAACAACCCAACTAAATATTTAAAAATAAAGCTTGAAAGTCGCATTACATACTCATAGTTTGAATGTCTAAGTATTTATGTCATAAAGCCTTTGACACGCTGCGGTGTATATGTGTCCCTGCATGTTTTATTGTAGGACCTTAGGATAGGATATAAGCATCCCAGCCGCTCGACATTTATCCATGAAAAACAATAGTTCACGGGGAGTTTTAACTCCATGAATCTTTGACATTAATAGTCTGGTTTTGTATTAATAAGTAAATACTAAATTATCTCGGTTATAAAATATTGAGTTCTCACCTCCGGGGTACAACAAGTGAAATAGGTTGAGGAAAGCCATGAAGCTCAACCCGTTCTGTTCTCCGTAGATGTGCACCTCAAAGGGCCAGCAATACTGACGCAGATGGTTGCTCAGCCACTGCTCCCCATGCTGCAGCATCAAGGTGCGGTGGAAAGAGCCCCAAACTATCATGTCTTTAGAAAAAAAACATTTTACAGTTACGCATATTCGCAAAATATATTTTTAGTAAAAAACCTTTTAAATAAATATTGTATTGGAATACATAAGCATTGCCTACACACTGTTTCATTTGGGTATTTGGTAGGTTATGCTACATGTATAAGCGTATATTAGAAATCTTCTTTCTTATTTGTTAAAATTACATTTTTATTTGAATGTTTCGATGATTTGACAGCAGACACGGCTACCATATCTTTCTAGGATTTTATAACATCAGCCCATAAACGTCACCAGGGGACCGTCCCGTTTACGCAGGCCCAGTCCGGATTGGCCGACTTCACACAATTTTTAAAAAAGGTGTTCCTTAAATACTCACTAGGCTTAAGTTCCTCAGACAAATAATGTTTCAAATCTATGTTCTCTGGGTTGTGAATGTTTTCTATATTGCATACGAATTTCTGATCTCCTTTTGTAAAGATGTCTTCACCAACTCTGAGGCTTTCCCATTTTGGGTAAAAACTTAAGTAATTGAATCTCCTTGGCACTCTGTATCCCTGATTGTATGTGATCATACCAACATTCTAAAAAAAAGGATTTCTGGATAAAAAAAATTAAAACCTCTTAAAATTATTCTCAGTTAAACTCATTGAAAGTCAAGTTTAAGTGCAGTTAAGTAAACTTGAAGTTTTCATAATAATAAAAATTCTTATATAGCCACATCCAACAGATAGAATTATGGTTCAAAAAGTAACAAAAAGTTTGTTGGGACAATGAAACAAAAATACAATTCTTTATTTTTATTATATACAGAAGTAATCTTACTTATTAATTTTATCATAAGTAGCTACATACTTTGTATGGTCAATGTCTAAATTATACTTGTACGTAGCCCTAGTTCTCTAGTGCTGTAAATATTTAAATTTTCTCATAGATAAGCTTACATGGGTTGAGTTATTGTACTTAATATGTAAGTATTGGCAAAATAAATATACAGACTAGCTGTTTCACGCGGTATTACCCACGCTATAAGATATTTTCTCCCACAGTAAAACATACCTAAAATCGCTTCGTTAAGTCACGCGACATTGCTTTATTTTTCCAAAATAAAGAGTATTATCTTAAATAACAGTAGCCTCTGTTTTTCCTTATTACATCAGCTACCTGTCAAAATCTATCCAGCCGTTTCAGACATTACCTGAAATAAACATACAGACAAACAGATACATTTTTTAAAGTTGTTAATTTGACCATATATGCCGTATATAGGTATGCATGAAAAAAAAACTTTTATTTCAATATAAGAAACAGACACTCCAATTTTGTTTATATGTAATAGATTATGTAATTTTGGGATACCGTTTCGTTATGGAGCGGTGCATTCGTTGCTGCAGTGTAAACATAGTCCTCGTCGTAAGGTAATTGGACGTTAAAGGCCGCCAGTAACGTCAATTTCATAAAATTAGCTCGTTTTAAAATCTCGTGGTGATGAGCATTTGTGGGATTACGCTCAACTGACAATTCCATCGTTAAGAGAGGCAAGTTATCCCAGCTCTTGGTCTGTAGTATAGGCGGATCGATCATTGGTTCCATTCGTTTCTTAATGCACATCTTGTCTCTGTCTATGAATTAAAAATGCTTTTAATTTTACTTTTTTATTACAAAGGAGCTTCGAAACCTCCTTAAGTTTGTCTACAGGTTGATGTAGTTAGGATTGTTGCGCGTGTCAGGTGTCGATTTCTGCGTGGAGGCCGCATAGTAAAATAGCGTTTTTCTTCTGGGTGTTTTGTGTATAATACGGATGTATTTACAAAAAAAGTTCTTTATATTTATTCGTTGTCGTTTAGTACCCATCATCATCATCAGCTCATATACGTCCCCACCGAGGGGCTCGAGCCTACCCGTAAAGTGTGTACAGGCCTTAGTCATCCACTCAGGCCCAATGCGTATTAGCCGACCTCACGCACAATCTCATCGTAGGTGTGTGCTGGTTGCCTCACGATGTTTTCCTTCACGCTAAGAGCGAAATTTCGAAAACATATTTTAGTATCAATATTGCATGCTTTAGCTTAGTTTGGGGCTAAATGGCTCTGTGTGAATGTCGGTGGATATTAACTTGAATATTTATTTATTTTATAATGCGAAGTGTTGTTTCCTGCCGCGCATTAAGTATTCAGCGCTTTATGTCTAGGCTTAACCCTCCCTTAAGTTCAAGAGACTTTTGTTAGCTGATATAGCTACGCTAAATTCATAACAGAGGTACCCTAGCTCTCTCACAGTTCAAATGACTCTGCATGGTAAAGTAGAGTAATCTCAATATTTGATTAACTTATGAATATCGGTAGAATGTCCACATTGCAGCAACTGATATCGAGTCCAGGGTTTACATCGGTTGGTGATTTAGTTAGTTCTTTACTTGTTCTTGGCGAAAATATTGGCTCATTTTGATTCTTTTCAATGCTTTTCAGGGGTTGGATGCTAACTGCAAACAGTTTTTACATTTAAAATAAGATTTACATTTATGATCTATGATATTAGGTACTTATTATTTATAGCAAATATACTCGTAAATGTTTCAGCCTTTGTAGTTTCCTGCTTTGTAATTAAAATATTTCTATTTTGATAAAACGATGCATTAGATTTCAGAAACCAAGTTAAGGAGCGCAATTTTTTTATTAAGAGTATATTGTATCTAAAATGAGTAAACTGGGTATCTTTACAAAATACTATGGGAGAGCGAATTTTCCTAGCACAAGTAAAACTAAATTGCTTACAGGGAAATTTCAAATGCAAAATAATGTAAAAGTATACCTGAGTTACGAAATAAAGCATTTATTATTATTATTAATTTTATTCATCTCTTACAATGAAAGAAGCTCTAACAAATAATTAACACATAAGACCAGAGTATTGTAATCAATAAATTGCAAGAGTTATGGAAAATATAGCACCCAGGTCTCTGTTCAGATCGGCTGATTACTTGCGAAATCCAATGCGTACTAGATGTGACAGCCGGAAGTACCAAAGGTTTGGAGTAAAATTAGAAAGACCAGTGGATTACAGTAGTCTGAACAGAACTGTTGAGCAATACCTAGTTAATGTGGGCAGGGTGGCTGTTAGCATCATCTTAGAACGACTTATTTAGATGGGAGATACCATGACAGATTCCGATTTCTATTTTCTCGAAATATAATTTAAAAATAAATAGAGATAATTATCGATGAATCTGTCTACTCACCGACTAAAGGACAATCAGCAAACATGCACATTTTCTCATAATCCGATGGATCGAAATTCATAAACCCTTTCGCTTTAGTTTTCTTTCGTAAAACAGATCTTGCGTTCTCAGCATTAATAACACCAGTAACGAGTAGCTGGTCAAAAAAGGTAACCTTGACAGCATATTGTTTAGGAACATCGTCTGTCACTTGAATGCTTATTATTTTTACGACTAATTCATCTAAAGGCGGAACGTAGACCTCCTCCGGAACTTGCGTAATTGACTTAGTCGTTAAAAGTGAAGCTTGTGAACGATTCTGAAAAATGGTTTTCGTTAAATCATTCAAACAAAAGTAAGGTTTCTAAAAGTGAAATTAAGTATAATTTAAATTTCGTTTTAGATATAACACAGGCCTGCGTTTTGAACCTATTCGAAGTATCTGTTTTAAGATTTTTAGTATAAATGAATAGAGGAAAAAAAACATATTTTACTTACTTTACCCCGTTTCATTGTTCTCTTATCATATATTTTTTGTTTTGTTTTTATCTTATTTTACCATAAAATTAAATACAGCAAGAAAACATACTGTCAATTCATGACAGGTTATGTCAAAATATTTTTTAAATAGCTATATTATGGTGGTATTTTTTAAATAGCTGGACCGTAGATCTATTACAAATTACCTACTCCAACCAACGTAATAGCCACAAACATTTATAATATTTATAATGTGTAGTACAGTACATTTTAACGCATTTTAATTACTTTGATATTCAATAATGTCTATCGAAATTTCAAATGTTCTAATTCCTTCGAGACATAAAAGATAACAATAATAAATATTAAAATATAGTTCCTATAAAAAATAAATTAAAATAGAGTAGTAGTAGTAGTTCCAATAAAATAAAGTTCCAATAAATTAATCCAAGATTAAGTTGCTAAAAGTAATAATATATTAACACAAAAGTAATTATCGCTTCCGTTTCGCTAACCAACCTAATTTTTATACAAGAAATCTAATGTTCGCAGCGCAAGAAAATTTCTTACGCTGCGAACATTTCTTTTCATTGTCAATATATTCGCAACTACCATTACCTTACTGTACCAACCATATTTGTGGCGATAAAAGAAATTTTAAGTTCCCTATTCCAACAGTTAAAAGCTCTTTTGCAAGAAGACACTATTATTTTGTTGCACCACATATTTATAACTATTTTAATTCGAATATGACCAAAATTACAAATGGGCGATCATCAGCTTAAAGTTAAATTAAATGAACGGATGAAATGTATTGAGTATAGAAATACTACAGAAACACTTCTGATTTAACAAAATGTAATACATACACTGACAATTTGCTCACACTACATCACTCATACAAAGAATGCATAAACCAACTGCACGAGATTTAGTTTTTCTTTTATATATAAGCGTGAATATCCATTTATATCTCAATCCGCGGGGCCCGTAGCATTTGCTACATTTGCTGTTAGGCTAATCCGGCCCTGGCCAGGGCTATGTTGAATGTTTTTCCAAATGTTCCGTATGAAATAAAATAAAATACTCAAAAAGCCCTTGTTGGCGTTCCCGCCATAATTTGACAGTTCGCGCCAACGCGCGCGTTCTTTTCATGATTGTCTATTGTTTTTTCTGTACCAATATAAATTTTACACAGTAAACCTGTCTCCATCATTTTATTTCTAATTATAGCCGCCAAGCCTAGAATAATCCTATACATGGTCCTAAATCGAAGCCGGATAGCGAATATTTCAATTATTACGTATTATTTTCAAGAAATATTCAGCATAAATACCATTATATCAAGAGGAAATTTGCGGCATTTTGGCGGCATCAACTATAAGGAGCAGTTTGGTACAAACGACTTATAAGCGGTGTTAAGTGTTTATTTAAGTTAATATAAATAGCCCAGCACTCTTATCAGGTAGTATAAGGATTACTAATTTGTCAGGTTAGTAAATTAATATAAAACCTTATACATCATTGTTTACTACCTAATTAATTCAATTAAATTGATGTTTGAAATTTTCATACATTTATAGTTGTAGTACATAGGTCACCTGTATATAAGTGCTAGGTATAAATATAAACACATCGCAATAAATATTATTATAGTTAAAGTCATTATTTAAAGTTTTCACTGTTTTACAAAATATAATTGTGTTGTAGGTAGTTGCATACTCGTGGATACTTAGTCAATTTGTGAATTAGTAGCCAAGTTATTATTTGTTGTTATTAAAGTGTATTAGTTGCAAATTACAGGTTAATAATATAATAAATATTACTTATTTTAATAAAAGTGGGCAGGCTAAGTTATTCTGTTTGGTATATTGTTATTGATTATTTTATTGTATAAATTCCAGATTGACCACACGTACGATAAGTCTTTCAAAATGGCCGAGGTAAAGGATTTAGTTAAACGAAGGGCTAGCTGTAAAGGTCGTTTGACTGTATTTTCAAAGTATTTGGAAGCATTAATTTTGCCCATATCCGACTCCGTCGCTCGGGAATTGCAACTGCGTACAGGTAGGATCGAGTCCATGTATAAACAGTTTGACGAGGTGCAAGTTCAATTGGAGTGCATGGTTGACGATATGAATGAGCAACTATCTGAACGTGCCAACTTTGAGTCTCTTTACTACAAAGCATTGTCCGACGCTCAGGGTTTATTACATGAGCATAAGACAGCGACTACGCTACAATCTAAAGTCAACAGTTCACATACAGCTAATCCACGACTTGTTAAGTTGCCTACTATTCAATTACCAAAATTTAGCGGTTCTTATGATAACTGGCTTGAGTTTCACGACACCTTCACGAGCTTAATTCATTGTAATAACGAAATCGATGAAATAAACAAATTTCATTATTTACGAGCTTGTCTGGACGGGTCTGCTGCTGTGGTAATACAATCTATTGAGTTTTCGGCAAACAATTATGCAGTGGCATGGCAATTATTACGTGATCGGTACAATAATAAGCGATTACTGATTCAAAATCACGTATCAGCATTATTTAATCTGGATGTCATCACTAAGGAATCTTCGGTAGTATTAAAGCAGTTAATAGATCAGATTAATAAAAATATTCGTGCATTAGAATCTTTAGGAGAACCTGTGAAACAGTGGGATACGCTTTTAATTTATATAATTACTAGAAAGTTAGATCAGCATACCTACCGCGAGTGGGAACAGTATAAGGGTCATCTCGATCATAATAGTTTAATTACTTTAGATACATTTATTAGTTTCTTAAGGAATCGTGCAGATCTGATTGAAACATTAGAATTGTCACGTAATGACCAATCCAATTCAGTTAATAAATCTTACCCTAAGGTAAAATCAATGGTAACCCAGAGTCCTTATAATTCAATTACAGATCAACCAGGTGCAAAGGTTTGTTTTAAATGTAAGGGTGACCATACCTTAATTAATTGCCCAGATTTTCTAGCTTTAAGTAATGATGAACGGTTTCAAATGATACCTAGTTTAAAATATGTTTTAATTGTTTTCGTCCAGGTCATTTTGCTAATACATGTAAGAAGCCAGGATGTAAAATATGCAATCGTAGGCATAACACTTTGGTACATGTGGAGACTAAAGCTCTTAAAGTCACTTCATCTTCAACATCCCCAGATTTGCATCATCCAGACTCATCCACGAATAGCAGTAGGATAGCATTGTCAGCGAAATCTCATACATCTCACACGCAGGCTCAGTCATCTGAAATATTATTGTCTACCGCATTAGTAAAATTATATGATAACAATAATCGCGCGCATGTTGTCCGCGCAGTGTTAGACAGTGGAAGCACATCATCATTTATAAGTGACATATTTGTAAGAAACTAAGTTTACCAAGTTATGACGTAGATACATCGATCCTGGGCATTAATAACGTCAGTACGCACGTAGGTAAAACATGTCATGTTAATATTAAATCTTTAAATGGTAACTTTAGCACTAAAGTACAATGTCATGTTTTACCATCAATCACAAGTAATGTGCCAGGTCGTGAAATTAATACTTCTAATTTAAAAATCCCATCTAGCATTTGTTTAGCCGATCCCATGTTTTACAAACCCGCTGGAGTTGACCTTTTGATAGGGGCAGACTTGTTTTGGGAATTGTTAGGATCGCAACAAATTAGGTTAGGTAGCCAGCAACCTGTCCTTTGTCAAACCAGGCTAGGCTGGATCGTATCAGGCCCCATATATGATGGCTGTTTACCGCCTAGTGTTAGGTGTAATATAAGCAATTTTAGTGTCAATAGAAAATTGAAGGCGATTCAATACGCTTTTGCAGCTAAAATAAGGCTGTTTTGTTTCGTTATTCATTTTAGTGGTAATGTTCCACACTATTTAATATTGTTATTGAAGGAAAACATCGTTTTATAATCAAAATACATCAATGACTAATTAATACAGTCCACACATTATTATTTTACAAAATTATAATTCTTATTTAAGTATGAATAATACCCCATCTATTATTACTAAACTCTTATTATATTAATCGTTAGTTCTTCTTGTTAAGAATCACCCGTAATTGCCTTAGGTAGCAGTAAACTTACAAACAAGCTTTACTATGTCATTAGTGCATATTGTACCTATACCCGCGTTAAAGGTAACAACATTTTAGAGTTTTTGATGGGAAGACAACCTCAGCAGCGTCTTGTTCCCGACGGCATCCGTTTCAGAAGTGAGTATAGATTATGCAGGCACATTTATAAAGACGAACTACAAATAAGTAATTAGGCTCGCTAAGATATACCTACATAGCATTATTATATTTTTTACTCCAAAAGCATTGTTGCAACCAAAAGTAGGAGGCGACTTAACAAGTACTAGTTATTTTTATCACTGCGTAGTTTTGTATATTAAAGGTAAATTTCATATTTATTTTCATAACGTTACTTAAATTATCCGTTAACATAATTTTTCAAAGTTATTGACAAGCTGTTGCAATTTCTTTAGTCATTTAGTTCATAGGGAATGATAGCTATTATTCAAAGTTAATTTTATTTCTGCTATACCTCCCTACTTTGAAGGACTTAAAGTGTATAAATCAATGTAAATATTTAAAAGAGTGCGGGGAATTGTAATTTTATGTTAGGAATTAACACTTTGCTTACACAATCGAGCAATATTAAACAGAAGTCAATAAGGCCACTGTTTTCGATCCTGCTGATTCAATGCATTGATATGGATATTTGGACTGTCGTCCTTTCTTCATTGCGCACCGAGATGTTAACAAAATGGTACTCCATATTTAAGCCCGATATAAAGCTTGCCTACTACGCGTCATTTTTGGGTTCCATGGCTAAGAATATATTGCATCATTGAAAAACGAACGAAATGGCGTTCTTGCAAGAACACTTTATAGCTGACATCATAAGTCGTGATAAAGGAAGATAACTCCCTTAAAATGGAGCTAAGACTTATTGTAGCAGCGCATCTAAGCTCTGACAACATTATTCACGTGATACAGAACATCTATGGAGTCTCAGAAGAGCTTTTAATAGATATGCCGCGTTGAAATCATCTATTGTTGAAAGGAAGGCTTTCAACGCCCGGGGTATGTTGCGTTCCCGCCATAATTGACAGTTCGCGCCAACGCGCGCGTTCTTTTCATGATTGTCTATTGTTTTTTCTGTACCAATATAAATTTTACACAGTAAACCTGTCTCCATCATTTTATTTTAATTATAGCCGCCAAGCCTAGATAATCCTATACAGCCCTTGACCAAGCTAGGGGTACGAGCGGGAACGACCGCTTAAATATATAATAATATAATATAAATAGATAATGCTAATAATATCGTTAACCGAACTGTTACTACTAAATAAGTAGCAACAGTCCGGTGCTCAGTTCGAACGAACTATCGCAACTAAAAGTTGCAGTAGTCCGGTCAACCGAATTAACAAACCGGACTACTGCAACTAAAGGAAAAGCTCANTGTCTTTTTTGCATGCATGACGAATAAACTTTTTTTTCAAATAAGAAAAAGTGAACGTCAAAACACCAACACATTATACAATAAATGATATTGCAATTCCTAAATACAGCAAGAAATGGATTTGAATATTTTAAAAAAAGACCCTTCGGAGGTTTCATTTTGTTTAACGAATAGGATTCGTAACTTTCCATTGCCAACTGATTATCACTGTTTTCGCTACTTAGATAATAATTTCTGATTTAAAAAAATAGTTCCGATGAGGCGGTTCCAAATTCATCTCTCTCTTCAACCTGTAGTAGTTCACTGCTAGAGATAGGTCTCCCCCATTGTCGCTCCAGATTTCCCGGTCCTCCGCTTTCTTCATCCACCAGAGACCTTTAGCAAGACGTTGCTCCATCGGACTGGAGGGCTAATTAACTGCCTATAAAATAAAAGTGCAAAATTAATGACGGTACAAACTCAATAATTTAATTAAAAAGTGATTTGCTTTTTTCAAAACATATCTACCCAACGACAAGACGACTAGAGGTCGTTGTATCTACCACTACCAGACTAAGACCTCCCTCGATGATTTATGGGGTTTGGGGCTTTAAAACACCTCGCTTAGTTCAATCAATGCAAGTCTCCTTGTCATTATAAAATAATTATTTTTTACGTATTTTTATCACAGGTGACTTAATCCATTGATCTAGGAATCAACCTGATCTAAATGAAGTTGACAGTTAAAAATGTTTACGAAGCGTGGCGAGAGATAACCTGAGATAAATAATGTTGGTATTAACATTGTGACAGTTTTTTTTCAGTCGTTCCGTAGCTACACTATACATCCACAGATGTACTGAGGCCTCTCTCGGTGACTAACTAATCTTTGAGAGAGTGTTCTGTACAGATAGGCAGATACATAGAATGAAAAAATATTCTTTATTGTACAATTTCAAGACAACAATTTAGAGTACATTAACAATAAAACATATAAAGTACTAATGGCGGCCTTATTTGGTAATAAGCAATGTCTTCCAGGCAACCATATAATTAAGAATTGCACAAAATAAATAATTGAAATAAATTATGAAATCGAAATAAAATCATAATAAAATACAAATAAACATAAACATTTATTTATACATACTTAGTTCACAAATCCGCCAATAAAGATACATATTATACTTATGCTACCATAAATATAATTAAATTAATTAAAAACAAAAAAAACAATAATGAGATAAATATAAGATGAGAGCGCAACTATTTTAATGATAAATAGTGCAATGTTACCATACCTTTGAAAGTAGTTAGGTGTCTAGCTTTCCGGATAGTAACTGGCAAGGCATTCCACAAGTAAACTGCTTAAACAGTAAAAGACTTATCAAAGAATTTCGTGGATTGCAGTGGGGTACTCAGTTTTAGGTCATCAGATGATCTCAGTGAATGACCATGTGAGTCACAAAGAAACTCAAAACGACGCTTCAAGTAAGCAGGAGAGGAGGGATTGAAGAGGATTGTGTAAAGGAGAGAGACAATGTGAGCATTTCTTCGATGACCACTTCGTATTGCTAACCACTTGAGTTCAGTACGGAATTCAGAAATGTTGTCATATTTAAGTAAACCCAGTATGAACCGAATACAAAAATTTTGAAGTCGCTCAAATTTAAAGTTCCTGTTCCGTAACATCAAGATAGCTGACATCCGCATAGTCAAGCACTGGAAAGAGAGATTGTGCAAGCAATCTTAGTAACTGTTGGTAGGAAGTTACGTAATCTTAAGAGATCCAGCAGAAGAAAACATTGTGTGGCTCACTTCTTGTAGTTGAGGTTCACGTGAGATTATGGTCAAGTTTTACACCCAAAATATATATTTATGCGCTCGCCAATTGCCCGATGAAGCTGTAAAGGCCATCTGCGGCGAACAGCAGTAGTCAGTTCGGAAAAAAAACCTACACCTACCAATAATTTGATACTACTACTTTGAATTTAAAGAGCGAAATATCAGACCATCGATCGATAAATATTCGAACAATGGTTCAGTCGAAGTAGCGATTGTCGACCAAAAGTTCGGACAAAACTCTATTTGCACAATCGTTCAGTCGATATTCCATTCATCGCACATATTATGTCTGTCGAACAAAACATACGGACCCGTGTTACTGCTTACCATACTCGTAGCTTCATTTGCTTTTATTTATCCTGAAGGCCATCTATGTTTTTTCGCTAACAGCATACTAACGCTAACCATACCGTTTTATGAGATTGCGGTAACCCCTCAGTTCGTGCCCAAAAATGTTAGTACTACCTATAGACATCTGAATATACAATTAGACTGGACAAGCCGCCAAGTTTATAGGCAGTCCCAGTGTCGCAATTTATTTTCGGTTCTTACCTGTGAAAAGTTATTATATTTCTTGGTAAATTTACTGATTCATTGCGATGATGGCATGTTACAATTGCACAGGATGGCATTTTGAAAAAAAACGGTAATTTCTTCTAATATTCATGCGTCTTGACTCATGTTATAGATTATACTTGTAGAGATAAATCGACATACCGTTTACATAACGTTGATGAAGTTGTATCTACTCAAGTTTATATGGTAATTACCTTAGTACCATTTATGTGCTTACAATTAATTTTATGTATTAACAATACAATTTTGAAATAAAGTTATTTATACATAGTAATTGGTCATCTAATTATTTGCTCATTACTAAAACCAAAAGCAGATTCTGAGTTGATATATCATGAATTATTTATATGAAGTTGAATATTTTCCAGCACGTAGTGATCTACATGTTTGTGTTTTTACTTATAATGATTTATTTCTGTTTATATTATGTTTTCTTGTCACTTTGTGCTACAGTCAGGTGGTTATCATGAAGTTTACAGAAAAAAATAATTTCGTAAGTACTATTATGTTATCTAATAGCTAATAAAACTTTTTATTCTTAAATTAGAAAATTCGTTTTCAAAAGGATGTAAACAGGATTATGCTGTTAAAGTTTTAATTGGACTGTTAGTTTGCCATTGGTATAAAGAATAAACCGCTGCGTAAGATCATATCTATTGACCTCTCGAAGCTGGATGGATGGCTAAAGCGGAGAACCGGGATATCTGGCGTAATTTTAGGAACATTATATTGTTTTTATTGTATAAAGCTGAACGCCATTTTGTTTTAACGCACCGTAGTAGCTCTCTTTCTCATCAACGATGTCCACGGAAGACAAGCATCAGAATTTGTTCGGACCACGCAGAGTAGACTCCCTTTCTGTCCAATATGAAGTTTATCATTATCTTTTATTTAAGTTCCTATCTGTATCTGAATAAATTATACTTACTACTTCAGCAGAGGCCTGTAAGAGAGAAGGATGGGGCTTGACTAGTCAGGATGTGCATATTTTGGATTTGAAACTTGAACAGGACTTTCCTGATCAAGTTTCAACAAAAACAACAACAATTACCAGAGCAAAATAAGGTTTCATTTAGAACTAGTCAGCAACTTGTGTCTAGTACGGATACTTAGTTCAACAATATCCTACGGTGCGTCTAGCAATCTCGTGGTGCGGTTACCTCCGGATATCATAATGTCACAAAGAGATAACCTGGGGTTAGCTGTTCTGACTCATGTTCATAAGTAGAGCTGACATCACTACTATTTTTCACTCTCAACTACTAATTTATTTTAATTAACTGCCTACGTGGTCTAGTGTTCTCAACGTTGGCTTATATCGCTGAAAGTTACTTTGTGGGATTTTTCCTGAATCATAGATTGGGAGTCATTAAAACCTAGCAATCCGCATTGGCCGCGTGATTGGTTATGACCAATCTCCCAATAGCTTGGCTGGGCGGGAAGGCCTGCAGTGGGACGTTATAGGCTTATGCTAATGATGTAACTGATTAAAAATGTATATTTCTATGCGTGTCTTTTTTTACAGGGTCCATTCAAAGCTACCTGGAATGACTTAAGTTTATGTCCGGGCTTTAAACCTATCGAACAGTTTACATTTGTGCCAATGCTTTCGTAAAAGATAACCATAATAGACAGAGTCCGGGCCGTTTTACGGTTGCTGTGCGAACAAAAATAGACGAGGTACATACAATTCTGACTAATACCTAAATGTAAGTTGATGACCCGATGCACTTTTATAAAAGTAACTGACTACTTCCGAAAATACCATTTCAAAACAGTAACTATCTTTATTGTACTCAATCTACAACCATATAAACTGTCCCTGCCAGCGGTAAGTCAAGTAATTTTGTCGCCGCACCGTAGTCAAGATGTGCATAGGATATGCAAACAAATATTTTTAGGATAGATAGGAGTAAGAAAAACATTAGTGTTTATAGTGTTTTGCGTAGTCTTTTATTGAAATGTATGTATTAATTGCTTATATTGTAGATCTTTTATTTTATAATAGCTGTTCCCCGCGGTATTACCCTGGTAAAACATTGCTTTATTTTTCTTAAAATAAAAGTAACCTGTTTTTTCTTATTATGAAAGTATCTACCAAAATCAGTTGGGTCCAATCGTCGAATGAATAGTCAGGCAAACAAACAAAACCGTTCGTAGTTATTAGTATTGACTATTGGAACTGTAGTTTATTTCTCATAAATTTATCTTTTTAGATATTACACACTATTTTCCATTTTTTTTCCAGATGAAGCTGTGCATGTATAAACGCGGAGACAGCCAACAGCATGTCCTGTGGAATGTATATGTAAAGAGGCCATGCCAACATTACGTGTTTGCGTACCTTTTCTACCAGCAAACTCACACTAGGAATTGTGAATACCGTAAGGTTAGACTACGCTAGATATAAAATTTGTATAGATTCTAAAAAAATGAAAGAAAGCGTATTGTTATAAAGAGCGCCAGCAACATATCCCTGTGACCCCAGCTGTTGCAAATGTCCATAGGCGGCGGTAACACTTTCCATTTGTTTAAAAAAAATGTGGCTACTGCTAGTAACGTACTGCGGGGCTTAAGTTACTCTCTAGATACACTGAAGAGATTCTTATCTCTATATCGTCGAGATTTTCTAACATAAAAAGTACCAAACCGCCTCGTTCCGAATTCTGCAGGATGCATAACCAGCACCCTTTTCGCGATGCCAGCATGTATCGGGTCGCTCTTCTGCCAAAACATATAATAAGTCTAAATAGAGTTTGGAGCCCCGTTTTGAGACAAACTTAAAGTTAAGTTAATTATTTATTTTTTTATAAACCTGCTTTCCCTTAACCCTAAGCGGCCAAAAACAAAAAGTCCTTCCGAAAAACAAAGATAAATTTCGTAGCGCAACATGCTTTTGAGGTAAGCTTGAAGCCAGAAGTTTAATGCTAAAAGCTTCGATCCTATGATCGAAGGTTCTAGCATTCAACTTCTGCTATAAACTAGAATACTAGAATGAGTAGTTTCTGTAAACTACTCATGCTAGTGATCATTGCAGTCCAATCTAGTTTTAAGTGGTGTTGGGAGAGACCTTCATAAAAAATGAATGACATTGTAATACATTTTGATTCAATGTTTGTTGGCTAGACAACAGAATTATAAGAACTACAATGTGTAACGAACAGCTGTTTAAATTGTAGAAATACGAATAACTTCATTATGTATGGTCATTAGTGTTTATTATTAAAAGTAATTTATATGCATTATTGTGACATTATAGGCTTATCAAACAGTGCTATCAGAGCTTATGAAATTGCATGAATTTTAATGATAATCGTTAAATTTAATGTAAAGAAAAGGTTTCCGTGATGACTCCAGGTAGATACCCAAGAAAATCAGCGACAATCGATTATAACATTTATGGACTACTGAACAACTTATTTATACAGATGAAGTTTTATGTTGTTGTGTTGCTCGTAAACGGTTGCCTTATTCAATTGTTAATTTGGGTAGCTTTTACTTCTGATGGCCTTAACAGCTTTACCGTAGCGTTCTAGCGAGTCGCTACTTGCCCGGTAAAAGCCTTGCTGGCTTCAATAACAAAAGATTTTTTGTACTTAAATGCTGAAATAACCACAGAGCGTCTAAAAAACGGCTTCATGACCGATCTAGTTTGCCCTTTTCGGGCTCAATAGTCAAAAAAGGATTTCACCTATACTTAAAAGTACTAGTTCTAGTCCCAAAAGGGCTAGGGTGACAAACACTTGTAGCGAGCGCAAATGACTCTCAGCCTGGCTAGCTATGGGCCGCTTCATGATTGGCCCGTTGGGTAATTTTTATAGAACCTTTTGCAGTTTTTAAGGTTCTTAACTTATTAGCTTCTAGAAGCTAAAAATTTTTATACGGACAAGTATCATTAACAAAAAAATATGGCATCATTGCTTTTTCACAAATCGACCCCCGCATCCTAAAATCCATACTCATATTATGACTATGGGAAAGGGGAACCGAATTTAACGCGCAAAAGCTAGTTAAATATAAATTGTGTTTTGAAGCTATATTTCGTAAACTATTGATAAATCGTAAATATTTTTCAGGGAACCTACAATTTGGATTACAACATTGAAGCCTTGACAACCAAGTTATTAGGGTTCTCATTCCTATACGGTGATTTCGAATTCCGTATATCAGCACTATCGAAAAATAGAACTATCTCATGTGTTTCTATGTCGGTTTTATTTGCTAAAAAGGAGAAGTGAAGTGACCATAAAACAAATACTTTTTAATTTATAAATCTAACTGAGTTGTTTAAGAAATATGTATTAATAAACTAAATTTTTGGTTGATTTATTTGTCTTTATTGGCCACAAACTGATGGGATGAAAAGGGGTGTTTTGTAGTCTCCATTAATAGGGATTGACGCCTACCTTACAACCTGACCTGTCTATGGAAAATCCTACCGCACATTGAAATTGCGAGACTCCGGCTACCTACCAAAACTTTGGGACAGGGTGATATAACCTACACCCCGGTGATTGCCAAAAGCGTTGGCGGGTGGGGAAATGCTGGAGCGGGGTTTAGTGTGTAAATTCGCCGCCGCTCTCTCATTTCGATGGAGTCCCACATTTCCGCGCCGATGCTTTGATCTTCTGGCGCGGAAGTCGAGGACTTCCCCACTCCGCATAAAAAAAAGGGTATTTCCTCACCTCGCCCAACAGCTCTCTTCGAGAAGTCACGGACGTCTGCGTGTTGGACGATGGCAATAGCTGTATTTTAGGCAGAATTCACCTGCTTCAGTTTTATTAGAATGAGTTTTTTAATGTGTAGTCCTTACCCCAGACAAACTAATATGGGGATTTACGAATTTTTAGGGTTGGGTCTCGTACTTTTGCCGATAAAAATATAAAATTGGTTTGGAGAAACGATATCCTATACAGATATTATTGCCATCTTAAAACGCAAAGGCGCCTCTACAGGTCTCTCTGTCACAAATTACATTTTTGAGCGCGTCGGTGGCAGGTCCAAATCCCGCCACGTAGAGTATTTTCGGAATTCTATGTACTTATATTCGACGCTCTTACGGTGAAGGAAAACATCGTGAGGAAACCTGTGCAAGCCTACGAAATTAAAAGGTTGTACATAAAGTCGGCTAATCAGCACTGGACTGCGTGGACGACTAAGGTCTTTAAGTAAACTACGAGTAAGTGACTCGGAAACTTGCAGATTCTGCGCGAAAGATAGAGAGACATCGATGCGCCTACTCTGTAATTGTGGTCCTACGATAGAAGCGAAACATCCACTTAGGCAACTATCATTTATACCCATAATCATCAGCTCATTAAACGTCCCCATGGAGGGGCACGAGCCTACCTGTGTAGGCCTTAGTCGTCCACGCGGGCCCAGTGCGGGTTGGACGACTTCACGCACAACCCTTGAATTTCTTCACAGGCTTGCGCAGGTTTCCTCACGATGTTTTCCTTCACCGTAAGAGCGTCGGATAACGTACATATATTTTTCGAAAATTCGAAAACACATTGGTACGTGTCGGGACTTGAACCTCAGCCCTCCTGGTAAGAGGGCAACAGTCCACACCATTGAGCCACCGACGCTCCTTACGACAAGTGATATTAAATCTATAAAGTTGGGCAGGGTCCTGAACATCTTAAAAAGTGCCCAACTTTTAGATGAACTCTAAAATGGGAGCAAGTCACAAAAGATCTTCTAGGTTGAAGTGACTACAGGTCTGTATTAGCTTGAATAGCCCCCAATACCCCAAATAATAAGGTCTATACACCATTTGTGAGAAGGCTCGTGCCTCTCTGTGGGGACACATAATGAGCTGACAATGATACATTTTAGCATCATGGTCACACACCTTACTACAGTTCAATGCTTGACTCTGTGTCCAAACTCAGGGCACAGTTTACCAGAGCCTCGTTAATAGTTGCTCAGCGTAAGGCCTGTCATGCTTTAGCGCCATATCTTTGCATAAAAACCCAAATACATGTAGGTATATGTATTGGCATACACTGGAATAGATTAATGTATAAAATAAATTAAGTATTGCAATCGTTAGTTGTTGGAAACATAGATTTAGAATTAGCGCGCTACGCTTATATATCTTTGGTTGGAAACTTTAATGATTTTATTTTATAACTATTTTGGAAAGGTACATACTTTTATGTTTACCAAATCATTAGAATAATAAATCTTATATAACTTCCATATAAGGGGATTTAAATAAAACCAGAAATACAATATAAATAATGTAAATTTATTTAAAAATAAGAATTCCTTATAAAATTATAAGAGCCGGTGGGAAGAAATACTGGACGCTTATTTTCCATAGTAATTGTATAAGCGTATCTCTTTTCAATAAATTTTAATGTTTATTCTAAATATATTAAATTAAAATAATTCTTTTAGTTGTTAAGTTAAAGTTTTTTCCTTGACACAAAATCTGTAACTTTTTCAAGGAGGAACTTAAAATTAATCATAAATTAGTTATAATACCACAATTACCTAACAAACAAATATTTTAATTACAATATTTCACTAAGGCACACATTATAGTGATAAATAAATATTCTTAAACTTTGAAATACACCTAAAACTACACATTACAAAAAACATCCAAATAATTTTTTTCACCATTAGTTTAAAAAAAATACTCTAATATACATAAGTACAAACCCGTACTTTGAATTGACTTAAATTTAATAAGGTACAACATATGTACGCTATTGTTTTAGTATAACTAAAACTTATGTAGTATTGGAAATTGCCTTTTCCGCATTTCTATATCACGCACTAAATAATTTATGACATTTGAAAGCATTACTGTATATATATATATATATATATAGGAGGAGGAGGACTTCAAAGGACTGAACAATCTGGTGCTAGTTATTCAGCGAATTTTTATATTTTAGATTCTAAGCAAATATAAAAAAACTGACTTTTCAAACATATCCAAAACAGATTACCTTAGTTTCAAACCTTAACAATATTAAGTTAAATGCAGCACTTTTCAAAACAGCAAAATTATGAATTAATTTCAACATAAAAAAACAAATATAAATCCTTAACCAATGGCATTGTCACCAAAATAATTACGTGCATTGCAAATGTCGTTTGGTCCATAAGTTTCTTGCTAAGGACTCCACAGTTCTAGTTCGAGTAATGATTACTATTTTTATTTACTTCCGTACACGACAATTAGTTTATAGTTGGCACGGACGCTAGCGGATTTGTTGTTGTTGGCCTCGTCTATCAGTTTCATACTACGGACTACATCCAGATAGTCAGCCATGAACTCTTCAAACACATCCCTCGGCATGTAGAATGGGTTCACGGCTTGGACTGCTTCTGTAAAATGAAACTTTTGTTCACAAGTTTTTTCATCACAAGTATTGGAAATATTGACAAAAATGGAGACCAAAGATATCGTTGAAATATTCATATTATCTATTAACGAATTGTAACAGTACTTAATTGTAGGTAAAAAAACTTACTTTTAACAGCTTCTGAACTATCGTAGACAAAAGACTTCTCTTGACATTTTACGGTGATATTTGTGAACCCAATTTTCAACATTAATTTTCTTATTTCCTGCTCAGGATCCTGTAAGCGATGTGTACATAAATAATTAGTCAAGTTATAGCTGCATCTATAAATTGATTGCAATAATAAGTACAAGTTTGACAACTGACCAAAGTACTTACAAGTAAAGTCAACACCTACCAAATCTTCTTGGTGAGTGTTGATTTAGCAAATGCCCTTATAAACAATTGATATTATGATAAAAGTATAAAGTTATTGACAACTGACGAACGACAAGGTACCTTGAATGAATATTTTTTACAAATGTTTATATTAATATTATTTTTGGTTATATTTTTAAACATATAATGAAGGATATTGTCAAAACATATAATCTCCACAAATTTTTTTTTAAATTGTTTTTTAAATAATTGACGATATTGGTAAATATTTATCACTTTACCTGGGAATCGTGATACGGCGAAATAAATTTGTCGACACCTCGCAACCACGAACTCCATTTATTGCTTTCTGCCAGAATTCGGTAGACGTCGAACACTGGGTTGTGGCCGAGGAAGCTAAGCAGGCACTCGCCGCCTTCCGTCAGCAACTCGAAAATGTTCTCGAACGCCGATCTGGAAATGCAGAGAAACTTACAATCGACAGCCGAAACGTTTAGTCGGCCTTAAACCAATTCACTCGTAGCTGTGATTGGACTAGAAACTTCAGTCATCTATTGCTTGAAGTTAATTATGGGGAAATCATTGAAAAGCCAGGAAAAAAAAAATTCTCTTATGTTCCGAAAACTTTAATATATATTAAAAACGTATGTTTTTACGTTGTATGTCAAAATATATTTGCATAAGTATAATATTAAGAGTGTATGATAGTTTGAGATCACAGCTTATATGTATAGAGCTTAAACGTTAATACTTCAATAGTTGTGTTAAGGAACTTATACTGAATCAAAAATAAAAAAAATGACAGTTTGTTATTAAATTAACTCACTCTTGATCCTTGATCCAATGCAGAGTGTAGAAGGAAATAACATGATCGAACGATCCTCTCATGTATTCAGGTAGTTTCCCCTCTATGTCTAGTCTCGTAAACTTGGTTCTGGTATCCTCGTAGTGCCTATTAGCGTACGCGACCATCTTCTCGCTGACATCGCATCCTATGAGTTTCTCGAAGTTTTCAGGTAAACATTCTCTCAGCAGATGCACTGTAACACTACCATCGCCGCATCCGATATCTATGATGCGGTCACCTATTTTTTTCCATTTTATTTTCGTGCCGAATTCTTCTAGGCAATCGATCGCGTCTCTCTTCTGCAGAGTGTTGTTACCTTGGTATAGTTCGGCGTTGTTCATTTTTTCACTTTTTTATTTTTAATTCAGGCTGTCGTATTTTGGCTGCGCGTGCGCTACGTCGCCGAGCTTTGCCCGCTTGCGTCGCACAATCCCGCCTGGAGCGGCGTACGTATGCATTTATAGTGTTGGAGGACGGCTCAGGCGATGCGGCGATTTCGGCTGGAATACAGGGACTTCCTCGTGGGACAGCTCACATCCGCTCATAGCCTGTAAACGATGTTTACGACGTTAATGACGCGTATAAAACAGGACATCTTATGTCACATAAAACTGCGGAACAACCTGAACTCAGTTACTAAAATGATTATCTACTTCAGTTATAATTACGGAATGTTTTTAAAAATATGATCTCAATTTTATAGTAGGTATTCTGAAGGGAATTGATTCATCTTCAGTATTGGAGTACAGTATACTTTTTATATCATATGTGACTTCAATTTAAAGTAAATTTTAGTTCGTAGCATATTCATGCGATCATATTTAATTCTAGTAGCAATAGTTAGTTGCATTAAAAGATTTATAACTAATAAATGTTTCAAAATTATTTACTGAATATCTATTAGTCACTATGATTAATTTTTGTAAAAAAAATATCTTATCTTACACACGAAACATGTAATAAGAAACTATGAAATAATTTGTTAAGCATCTACATAAATTCAATTTTGTGCTAGAACTTATGAATATTGTTTCACACTTGTAGTCATTTTGCAATTATTAAGATTTCCTTTAGAAATAGTTTGGGGTACAAATTGTTAATTTTATTGATCCATGTGATTCAAACATTGTGCAGTAGACAAAAAAAGTTTTGAACGTTTCATTTTTTAATTTACCAAAAGGCAAGAAATCTTAAATCGGTACAAACATAAGAGAAGGCATCATTTAGTTCAGTAATTTTGTCTTGTGTAGATTTTTTTAAATTGCTGTCTATTAATAATCTAAATATTAATGGATGTACCCCAGAAGTGATACTTTGCTAACACATTTTCCTCAACATCATATTATAAATATTCTAAACGTTGCAAAATAACTTGTAGACCAAGAGATAAACATTGTCAGACACGCGTTTGGTTTTCCTATTAAAATAAGAAGTGTTGACGTTCGTTGATACGACACTGTGTGACGTACTATGATTCAGAGAACGATCAATTTACACAATGTCATCATAACTCATCATTTAAGAACTCTAAAAAACTCTAACCGGCTCGTGGCACATCATTCCTAATAGTGCACGAGGATCAAGCGGACAGTAAACGAGTGGACGGAAGTTAGACGTTGGGGAGGCTTATTCAAGCAGAGGCCTAGTTAAAAAAAAAAGTTATAAATGAACAGGACGGTCAGGATGCTCTTCTGATGGTAAGTGACACGCTTAACCATGACGGCATTAAAGAAGACCAACAACTGATAGACCGTTATCATCCTACATCAATACCGCACTGCGCCCGACACCTGAGACAACAGTTCAGGTCTCTTATACCCAGTAATTTCACTAGCTACAGTCCCGAAACACAAAAGTGGATGACACAATATATTTTGTTTATTGAGAAAGCATTTTTTATAATTAAGATTCGTTTTATACATGGACTATTTCATAGAAACTGAAGTAGCTGATCAGTAAGCAGGATTTTTATCACATAGATAATCGCTAATATAGTACTAACGTTTTCTTTTATTATAAATTGTCTACTATGTAAGAAGTCCCGAAAAGCAAATTTATTTTTATCTCTCAAAATTCTAGTATTCAAATTGTATAAGGAGTTTTTTTGAGAGTATGATAATTTGCGCGTCTTCTTCTTCTAAGCATGTCGAAGGCAAACACACATTCCAATTTTAGCGGCCCAGAAAGCAGCCAGTGCCCAGGGCACGATGTCAGATGGGCCATTGTTTGGGCCGAACCACAAAAGCAATCAATGTCCTGACCTTCGAAAAAAAACCCATCTTGCCAAATTTTTCTTGCAGCCAGTCTGCGTCCGAAGCCTATTCAGAGATTTCCAGATCGGCCACGAGCTCATGCCCAGGAGGTAAACTTTCCGAGACGGGAACGAAGAGAACCGGAATACTGGTTCTAATCTTTGCACGCCATTGATTAAATCTCGCTAACTCGGGGTCAGTTGAGAGAGAAACAGTCCCCTTTATGAAGCTGTTACGACTTTTTAACCTCTGGTTGACAGGAATGTGACCGAACATTGGAACATTGCGTGAAAGGAGCCTCCATGTAAATGTTGTTTCCCTGATATTAGACATCGGGCGCACCCGGTAACAGCTAAGCGAGTCCTACTCACTTGCTGGCAAATCCTTTTCCCACGATGGTAAACACACCTACTAGTCCAGTATTGGCCCCGGCTCTGCGTGTAGTTTCGATCAACATCGAAGGTTTTCGCAAGGTAAGTTTGAGATTGTAGCGGATCTATGTCGCGTGACTAATTGTGATATACTCTGTGAACACAGAGAAAATCCATCTAGCTCAAACGCAAAACCGACCACACGTTCCCTCATCGCCGAGACTTTCAATCCGAAGCAAAGTAACGTAGTGTTTGTTACTCCTGGTATGAATGTAATTTCACAGGATACATTACCACGAATTCGGTTTGCGCGTCTAAAAACAATTATGCTTGTATTCTGCAGAAACTATCTCCATAAACTTCTCCAGAAAGTCATTCAATTGTCTATATATACATTCAACTAACCTGTACTACATGGCTATGATAACAGATTAGTTCATTACCTACCACATGGGCCAAATCCGATTGTTGTGTGTTCACGGTTACCATCTTAAGATATAGTAGCAGAGGCCAAATTTTTAAAGTGCCTTCCGAAGCTTGGACTTAACGTAATATTTTCGATTAACAGTTACATGACTGACCATTTTGCTAACAGTTGCTTGTCTTAATTATTTATCATTATTCTACTTATATTTTTCATTCTTATTACCATGAATTCACATATAGAAAGAAGTCAACTCTTGGTCTATTTTTCATTTTTTCCTCTTACAATTATGTAACTACAAAGTAACAAGGCGATTTCCTAAACACCCAAAATAGACACAAGTATATCGGCGTCCGGATCGATTGTGCCTATCTCATTGTCGCCAACACCATTGTTCGGAACAAAAGCTTTCGATATCACATCGCTCTCCATCTAAAAACATCCTCGTCAATGTGTTCCTATGTGATTGGGCGATAAATTCTTTCGCTCAACGTTTTGCAATAATTGCGCAAAGCAATATGTAAGAGATTATCATGTAAATATTTTGTAACAATATAACATAATATGTTATATAATATGTATATTATATCACAATGTATGTATTAGGTATTATTAGATTTATAGGCCTGTCTAACAAGCAAGCAAGGAGGAGGAGGAGATCTTTGAGATTCCTGGGTACCTACATGTCATCTATTTTTTCACAATATTTTCATGTTGATGGTGTGATTTTTTATTAGCTTTTTCGGATGTCTGATGATAATACAGCCAATGACTGTTCTGATTTATACTAACAGTTCCAAAAAGGAAAGTCACAATGCAGATGCTAGTTGCCAATTTCCTATTTGTGGGTGTTTAAAATTAAGAGTATAAAATTTGCCTCTTGCTTTAGCTATGCCAATAAGAATAACTCCTTTACCGTAATCAATACTATGCGAGTTACTAAGCAAGAACATTGTCAAGGAAATTCATAACTTACTGCAATATCGCATAATAAAATTAAGCCCAGATGGTTAACGTAGACTTATAGTGTATCAAAAATAAAGGTATATGCAAATAATAATAAAAAGTATTTATTCACTCCACAATCTTACAAACAAAACGCGAAACATGTAGGTGCATACACCGATTAATACAGTTTGATTGTAGAAGTCTGGTGTCTGAACTAGGCTAAGGGCCTGTAAAACAGAACACCAGGCCCCAAACTAATACAGGGATCTAATTTTGTATAACCATATTTTTTAATCAGAGTTATAATCGTCTTTGTTTGGTACAGTTGTGTGTTCGTTCATGTGAGCCCGACTGTATGTACTTATGTGTACAATATTTAACTGTTAAGCAATTTCAGTTTCATTTCAATTTCTTTTGACCTATGTCCAGCAGTAGACTGTGAAAGGTTGAAGAGAAAAAGACGAAGAAGCAATTTCAATTGCTGTCAGTTAAATTGTTATTTACATATGAAAAAGTGTCAGCAAGTATTTTATTATTGTAAATTTAGGTAATTTTAGGTTTATTATGCTCCGTATAAAGATTCATATACATGTAGTAAAAAACGGTTATTTCAATATTACAAACAGACACTCTAATTTTATTTATATATATAGATACATTCAAGATATTTTTTAAACCTATATATTTTTTATGCTATGATCAATGAAATAATAATATGTAAGAGCGACACGTATATACATTCTGTATGTATTCTGATTTCATTGAGAAGATTGTGTGATAAATAATATTTCATTCATCGTAGGTGTTAAGTATTCAATATTTTTCCTTCTGATAGCTTCTTGTATTCGGATCTACCTACATGAACTTAATCATTCCATATACATACTTTCCCTATCATGTTTAGTGACATGCTGTAGCATTACGTATTTTCCTTGTTCATAATTTCATCTACAATAGTACCGCATTATTAGAAAAATGCGTGTTTGACCTTTGATTAGCAATAAGACGGATATCTTCGTCCTCAATCCGAAAGTGTTACGTAAAATTTCAAATTTAGATTGAAATAAGAACTAATTTTAACCTATTTATAAACGTATTGTAGTTGTTACCTAATCATTAGAATGTGTAAAAATATTCATATCTCCTGAAAATTTAGCAAAATCTTGTACGGTATTGTATAAGCGATACAATGATTTGTCATCATGACCTCAGCTACGCACACTGCTGCGTGCACCAGCCTGTTGCATGTGGTCAATGCAATGCAAAAGATTTTTGGGCGTCATTTTTCGTAGTTATTGGAGAATGTTCTCTTCAAGTTATAATTACTCTTTGCTGGCATAACTCTGATTGGAAACTGAGGATAAGTTAGGAAATATTTGCAATATAACGCGAGAAACCTGTCTGACGGTGATTTAGATAGTTTTATTATAGGTGTTCGTCCAAAGATATCTTCACATTCATATGCATCTTTACACAATCCTGGATGGATGTGTAAAGATGCATATGAATCCTTTTTTTGGCATTCCTATATTTTTTATCATATTATAAGTAAACGGGACGGTCGGTTAGCTCACCTGGTGATAAGTGCTAAGGTGTCAAGGGTCTGACAATGGCAGATGCAGTGTTGAAGGAAATTGATAACCGTAGGTAGTCAGTATTTTTCGTAAATACTACGCGGCGGTCATCACCCGAGACGATAATTAGGTCTCTTATACCCGGTAATTTTGCTAGCTACAATGCCCTCATAACAAATACAAAACAGTCCTATTTTACGGGAAGATTGCACTGCGGTGATACCTACTTAGACGACTCAATATCTAGTTTACTACCCACTAAAATTTAAGGTGTAAGTATTTCAGCGATCGTACAGGTGTGTTTTTAAGTTAACGTTCAGAAATCATTTAAAGTTCACTACCAAATTTTCTCACGCAGCCTTCACCAGCAACCATTCTCAAGTCGTCAGTGTATCGTGCCATAAGGCGTCCTACGTTACGCTTTCCAAGGCTCCATTCTAGAACTTGCCATTGGTTCTGCGACATACATAACGAGTCCACTGCCACTTCAACTTATCCAGCGAGCTATCTCTGTAACTTTGTGAACTAGTCCCGCAGTCAGTATCCATGCCTCAGCTACGTATGTTCAGTTAGTTGTTAATTAGGATACCCTCAATTCTGCCTAGATGGAATAAGAATATATTAACTTCATAATATCCTAAAGTCGAGTAATAATAATGAATACAACAAAAATTATTTATTGTCATAGATTGTGGTAAACAGTCTTAAGCACCCACTTAAGAGATTTTGAAATAATGATAAAAAACTTAATGTACGCTTTGGTACAAAAAGTGCAATTGCATTTTTGGACTTTTGCATTTAATTTAAAAAACGGCAGATGGTCATTGCGTTTGCATTACAAAATGTATGTTTCTGCGTTAGAATTAAGATCCAAAATGGCTTGTGAGTGCATGTAAATTGTCATGCTGGTCGCATTTGGGCAGGTCTCGGTGTATTCGATCTTCTCTGACCGTGCACCAAAAAGTGCATTGCCCTACGCCCGACAGCCGGTTCCGCTCCTTTATGGCGTGTTTCGTATCTACTCGCTTGGGTTAGGAATCTTGACCTAGCCTAATGTGATTTGTGTTAACCACTGTACCGATCGCATCTTTATTACATTTTTCTCTTTCACCGACATATGTTTAGTTATTCTAATGTACCTAAACATTATGTAGATGAAGTAATGTATTGAAAGCTGTTAAAGATTAAGCAAATAAAATCAAAACCCAACTGCAAAGTTTCAAAAACAAAAATGCAACAAATTGTTGATCGTTACTGCAAAAACAAAACCAAATCTTCGTAAACCTCACAAAATCCGTTCACACTCTATAAAGTTTCCTTCATAAAATCCTTATATTCGACCACTCTTCCCACATGTTCTGCAACATAAGTATAGATACATTAACCCAGCGCATTTCGGTTATAATGCACGTCGTAATCTAAACTTGAAATTCAAGGACAAAGTTAAAAACCGGCGAAAAAAATTCAAGTCGGTGCATCCATACACTATATGCAAGTGCACTGCTTGTTTAAGTGTACTGGGACTGTAACGACTTGATATTTGATCTGAATATTCACTCCAATTTGAAAACTGAAATGAGTACTTAATTTAAAAATAAACCAAATGCGTGATGAAAAAATTGTGGTTGAGTACAAACTGACTGTTTAGAATTATTATTGCCGCCTATCTTATGTACGAGTATATTTGTATAGTTAACATCCATGCAAATAAATAATTAGATAAATATCGACAGGAATTCACACATCGCCATCTAGCCCCAAAATAAGCATATCCCTGTAATATGGATACTAAACAACTGATAAACATACTTTTATACTTTTTTCTGTAAATACATTCATATTATACATAGAAAACACCCAAACCAATACAAACAGATATGTTAATGCACACAAATGTTTTTACTGCCTGAAAATCGAACCCGGAACCCTATTGTCATAACTGATGTCTATTGCACCAGATGGGTCTATTAATTAAGTAATATTAAAAATGTTGTTAGTCTAAGAAAATAGAGGGCTTGATGGCATAGCGACTAGAGCGTTCTGTTGACGTTCAAATAAGTCAAGCTATCGCAATGGTCTGTCATTAGATGGGTGACCGAACATAGCCTGCCTACTATCTGTGGCCTAAACTCCCCATAGCCATTCATGTTTGAAGGCCTGTTCCTGTAGTAGTTACGATGAGTGTTCTTCCGACCTCTATGCACTGATCCCATCGTCTCCCTTTCACCATAGGTCATCAAGGTGTACTGTAAAATTTAATTACTTTGCAGTTGACGTGTCTCGTATTGTAACTAAGTGCCTTTTACGCGCCTACTTTCGTACTGCAAATGAATGGAATGATCTGCCTGGGTCAGTGTTTTCGGCCACATACAACCCTGTGGCATTTAAAAAATACGAGTGAATAGGGTTTTTCTGGGCAAACTCGCTCCACCTAAGAGCACGCCTCTTCCGCAAGGATAGTCTGTGTTCAAGAGAAACCCATCAAAAATAAAAAAATTGGACGTTCTATAACGTACTTCTATAAGTACAGAAAACATGAGTGTATATGTTTGTTTGTCTGTCTTTGACGGCAAAATGGAGCCTCGAATTGATGTCCTTTTTAAGTGATATACTTGAAGGGATCACCATCATCATAACAGCCTAATACGTCCAATGATAAACAAAGGCCACCACAGTGCCAGATATCTTCTCGTGGAGGATAATAACTGCCTATCATTTGTTGGTCTCTTTCAATGCCGCTCTGTTATGGTCAGGCGTATCACTTACTATCAGGTGAGCGTCCAGACCGTCCTGTACACTTAAAACATAAAAAAGGACTCCCCTAATTATTTCCACGTGGGTCAAATCCTCGCTTGTTAATTACTATAATGTAAAAAAAAATGTGATTACATTTTCTTTGAATAGACTGTGGGCCGCAGATGGCTTTAAGTCCCGTTCGGGGACGCCCTTAGGCTCGTTGTGTAAATTTTAGATGGTTCTCAATTTAAAGTTTTTTAATGTTTAAGTATATGACGGCCACGCTCATCTTATGGTAAATGATATGCCTGACCATGAAAGAGCAGCATTGAAGAAAAACAATAACTGAATGATAGTTATAATTTTCCGTCGATGGTACCTGCGCCGATCACCAGTGAGGACATAGGTCTCTTATACCCGGTAATTTTACTTTTCAGGTATTAGGGTTTGTTCATTAATCACGTGAGGCTTTAAAGGGGGGGGGGGGGTTTGATAAAAATCACGAAAATAACACAAGGAGGAGGGTGTAGTAAGATATCACGTGTATTTACCTAGTCTAGACATTTTTATCATGGTCCTTAATTCCAGAATAAAATAAAATTATAGTTTATACTTCTATTTAACACATTGAACGCCTGAAATCCAGACACAATAGAAAATTTATTGTGTCTTGCGCCTTAAGGCGTCATTGGCGGTCAAAGGGTTAAAGGTAATATTTGAAAATTTTCAATTTCTTTGTAGGTACTAAAATATACGTGATGTTGGGGAGGGAGCGGGTTGCATGTCTTAAACCTCACTAAGTATCACCAAAGGAGGGAAGGCTTACAAATGCTAAAAAAAATCACGTGATTAATGGACGGCCCCTTATTTGTAATAGCAAGTATCAATTTTGTTAGTAGTCGACTAGCGGTCGGCAATGTCACCCCGCGCGGTTCAAGCGCCGAATGTACAGCGTGGAGAAAGGGTCGTTTAAGGAAGTTTATGTACCTCCTTTCTGCAATGAGTTTGTATAATATTTTATTATTAATTTTCGTATTCGAAAAGTAATGATTGATTTCGCTATTTTATAGGTTTTTATTGAAATACAACAGACATTTAGGACAATATTTTTTAATTACGTAATTATCCAGTGTCAAATCGTCGTATAATCGTATTTTACATTTACACAGGTTAAAGTATTAAAAAAAAAATGTTATTACGTAAGTGTTTGATAAAGTTTTGCAAAAGTAACGATCAATGTAAATTATCTTTATTAAATAAATGATGGTTAATAATTTGATGAGTAATAGTATATACAAACTTTATGTTAACAACATCCATTCTTGAGAAGCTAAATATATTTAACGAAACTCATTTCTACTTTTTGGTAGAATACGAGCCGAAAACACTTTCTTCGTTTAGAACTTGTTTAGTATGTATTTTCCAACCTTTTTATTATGACCATTAAACCAATACAGGTTCCCTTTGCATGTCCAGTGTTAAGGGGTCCGGCCGGTGTAAAACTTTTAATTAACGTCTAACTTTCATATTTATTTTTTGGTATTTGACTTTTTATGCTAACAAGCAATCGGCACACTTGAAGGTATGTAAATGAAATCACCCTTACTTTTCTTACTACCTGAATAAAACAGTTCTATTAAACACAGTCCATGGCGTTACGAACCACGGTTCGAATCGGATTGCATGAATTTGATTTGGTACACTGACACTTGAAATTATGTGCTGAATTGCCCGTTCTTTAGAGGATGAGAAGCTGCTGGTTCGGTTGCTAATGTGGCAGTCGTTAAAGATAACCATAACACAGGACAAAAAGTTTGATTAACTCTATAAATATGACCAAGTCTATAACAAAAAGACTTGATCTGCTATATCGTAAAATAATGATGATATAATTTTTGCCATAAATTTGAAGTCTCCAATATTAATAAATGGTGTTTTTATTATGCTTTTGAATGCAAACTTTTTGCGTTGTTACCAAGTAATAAAAAAGATGTGAGATAGTCTTGAAGCAAATTATACTGAATCCTAATGCATTAATAAAGAAGACATGACTCTCGTTGACCACCCATCATGGTAATTCATACAAATCTCTGGACTTCTGTCTTAATAGACAAGTGAAAGTTTGTAGAAGAGTAAATCTTGTCCATTGCCACAGGCGCTTTTGAATCCCGGGAACACGGGATTATTGAGTCAATTAGAACTTACTCGTCTTGACGTAACCCGTAAAAGATTTAAAAAATCGAAGCAAACATTCATAATTATAACTTTTAAGTGCATTACAGAATGTGTTCGGCATTGTTAACATGTTTTTCTTAAGCGATATGAGGAATCATAAAGTTTTTGAGGATTTATTATACAAGTTTTTCTTTTGACTGAATACGGTATTCTTTTTATTATCACTATCATAATATTACCGTAACATCTTATTAAATCACTGTTAAAATATATTTTTTTATAAAAATTACAATTGTACGTATACCTAAATCTGTATAAAGTCTATTTTACCTTCATCATGCCTTTGTTTGTAACGTGTGTACATTTTTCTCTAGATCAGATCTATCTCTTAAACAAAAGTTTTATGTGGTCACGGAGAATTAATTACATTTACTTATTGTATACATAAAAGTTCAGACCAAAAAATAAGTAAGAATGTTTGGCTTACATACTAAGAGTTAATAAATATTCTCAGTATTAAACATTAAAAGATTTACCTATCACACACAGAAGATACAAAATGTACAGTAACTATAAAACAAATAGTAATTTAATGCCAATCATTTGTCTTCCTATCTATAAGGTTCATGAGCCATAGATAGAGCTATACTTACACAATCTGAATATGGATTATCCATGTAAAAACAACGATAATGATCTTTTGTTATAATATACATTTTAGAAACCCGTAATTTGATGATTTACCCAAGATAATAATAGAAATAAATTAAGTACTAAAAATTATATGTGTAAATTCAAAAAATGCTTTACAATACAATGGAGTTTTGTCGTTTGTGGCAACAAAAGATAACCACCACAGAATTATTAAGCTTAATTAATGTAACAACTCTTCTATGTTCCATTTATTTAGACGTTCAATATAAAATTCGACTCCAGATTTACCGACTGTTTGGCAACGTAAGCACCAGAACATCCCATTGCAAATTTGACTCGATTATTCCAGCTCACATGCTATTTGTTCTACTCTCTAAAGTCAGCCAGGTATATTAATAAGTGTTCTAAATAATAATATTAGCGAACTCTTCAGCTTGCCTCAGCTATGGCGCAATGTTCAAGGAAGTACGGTATGTACAGACGTTTTTTCTACGACTCTAAGGTTGCGTATGAGTGTTCAATTAGATCCACGTATAAATATCACCAGCTTTTTTTTTAACATAAATTATGTAAGAGCTAATGATGGGCGTGCATTATTTTCGATGTCTTCATTAATATTATAAGGAGCAGTAACAGTTGAACTTCAAAGAAATGCAATTTAAAGGTAACCTATATGTCAGTTTAAACATTTCGCTTTTACGTGATATGCATATTAAAATGATTCGAAAGAGAGGGCATTACACATACCCACACGATCTTTCACTTAAATTATTGTAAAAAAATTCGTACTTTCGTCCTCTCACAGCCAGTTGCTGAGTGCGTTGCCCCTCAATATTACTGCCGAAATTTAAAATTGATTTCGCTTTCTTCGTCGCACTTATTCTGGTTGTTACGTATCTGAGAGGGAGAGCAGATATGTTTAGTCATCACCGGCTATATTCGTCTCTTAGTGCACTCCCAATGGGTCAGACCTTAAGGCAGGTTATGATTAAGGTCATAAAGGATAAGTTGTCGTAGGCTTAGATTTGATGTTAATGGTTTCTAATTTTATTACTTTTAAAATGTACTTCAGATGGTACCTTATTGTAAACGCTTTAACTGAGATATTAATATTATTCATTTGTTATCTGTTTATTAAGCGTCTTACTGTTGAATCATATATTTATATATCGACGCCACTTGACATAAAATTAAAATGTAATTGTAACTATGAAAGTGGGTGTCAGCAAAAGGAAGAATATTAAAAGTACTTATTTTTAATTAATAGTTGAAAGTTTTTAAATGATACTATTATATACTACTTCTTTGATTTTTTCAAATATTCTCAGCAGAATTCTGTGCATTATGATTTACATCATCATTGAATTCAATTTACTCTTGCTGTATTAAGGCTTATTAAAATGTGTACTACTGCCACCTACATATTATGAGTGCAAAAGCCTAAACTGACGTTGCTTAATAGTATGCGGGGATGGGACTCTTGGTAGAGTCCTGTGGTTTCCCGAACCTTTTGCGTTGCGTGGCCAACTAAGTCTCATTTGGACGCGACAGATGGCGTTTCCAGTATAGAGTGTGAGTTGAAATCATTTTATTACTGAAAAAGTCCTACTGTCTCAGTTATTTTCGTAGATTAAGAATTGTAGCGATATCCAGATCTACGGTCATTTAATATTGTATTTTTTTTTATTTTCAATGAACTTGCAATCAAAAACTTAAGTATAATTAAAAAGTATTATTTTGCAATACAATTTTTATATGTAATATTTATTTACAAAAAATATATTCTATAATGCCTGGTGTTTTTTAGTGAGTTAATATTTTAATCGTTTAATATTTTAATTTTAATCAGCTTATTATTCGTCCCACGAGGGGCACGCACTTACCTGTAAAGGATGTACAGGCCTTAGTAGTCCACGCGGGCCTAGTGCGGTTTGGCCGACTTCACGCATAACATTTGAATTATATAAAGTAAATAGTAATAACTGTCATGTATGTCAATCTAGAACACAGTCACTAAATAGTTAGATAAAGTACTTATACATATTTAGGTACGACTTACGGGGAAAATAGGACAAATTTATTTGCTACGAAATACAGGTAGCGATAAACAGTATGAATAGACATTCATAAAAGTTAATTCCTTTTAAATATTAAAAGGAAAGGTTGCTTGTGGAGGCTGGATGAGAAAAGCGGAGGACCGGGATATCTGGCGCAAAATGGGGGAGACTTATGTCTCCGATACTACTACTACTACGATATATGGACTGCGATAGGTTGAATAGAATAGATATATTAAATGTATGAGAGCGTCGGTGGCTCATTGGTATGAACTGTTGCCTTCCAATCAGGAGGGTGCAGGTTCCAATCCAGCTACGTACATACCAATTTGTTTTCTAATCTTACCTGCGCACGCCTACGAAGAAATTCTAAGGTCATGAGTAAAGTTGGCCAGTCCACACTGGGCTTGTGTGGACGACAAAGGCATGGTACAATAAGTGACTAAGGTAGGCTCGTGCCCCTCGGTGGGGACGTATAATGAACTGATGATGTTGATTAAATGTATTATAGAAGTCCTTTTTGGTTTAGTGGTCTAGCCGGTGTGTTTAGATCGCTGGATGATCCGGAGGTCGTACTACACCAGGTGGGTCGTCAAGATGATGGTGTAGGTACACAAGTGGAGACCCATTATTAGCATTGAATTTTTTTTTTTTTATTGCTTATTTAGGCAGACGAGCTGGCAGCCCATCTGATGGAAAACGGTAACCGCCGCTCATGGACAATTGCAATGCTAAGGGCAAAGCCGCTGCCTGTCAAGAGGAAAGGGCTTTCTTTAAACCTCGTTTGAAGAAGATGTTATAGTTATTAGGGAACTAATACATTGTAACTAATACATTGGATATTTATGCTGTTAGTATATTACTTACTTACATACGTATACGACTTATTGTCGATTCAAAAGTGTCTTGTAAAAACTTAATTAAATTAAGAAATAATTGATTTCAGCACAAGCAAATCGTGCACCGGTGTTAATAAGGAAGGGGGTTACCGCCATCTCTTAAAACAGTATTACTATAATGATACGTTAGCATTTTTGTACCAGGAAAGGAGAAGTAATATTATTATAAAAATTTTACGAATTCACTTGACATTACCATAATTTTTAATCCAACTGTAAATTTGGTATTCCGTTACAATTTTAGCTAAAATGGTTTAAAATGGTAATGATTTAGTACAAAGAATTCTCTTATGTTATGTACCAATTAAAATCGTACCTTAAAACTGAATAAATAAGTGAACAGTTTTACTATTGAGATACAAGAAGACTGCAGTGCTAGATATCGTCTCGTGAAACAGGAGTGTTATGCACTTTTGTGTTTCGGGATGAGGGCACTGTAGTTCGTAAAATTACTGGGTATAATCGTAATGTTAGATCTCACATCTGTTGTTTCTGGTGTAAGGCGCAGTGTGGCATTGATAGAGAGAAGTAGCTGTTTATCAGTTGTTAGGCTCCATCAATGCCGCTCTGTCATTGTCAGGCGTATTACTTACCACCAGGTGACTGTCCTGTACACTTATACCAAAAAATATATAAATTATTAAATTATAAGCGGAATTGGGTTACCACGAATCCGGGCCCTGATACCTAATGAAATGTAAATGTAGGTTTTGCTTAGGCTTCTTGGCACCTGGAGCAGGTTACCAGGTTACGGTTAAGGTTCACAAAGTTCTAAGGACAAAAACAACCCCTTTGGTTTAATGGTTGAGACGTCGGCTATTACACCAAGAGTTCCGACATGTTCATGCAAACATTACGACTTTCTAGTTACGGCCTTCTGAAATGATACAATGAGATTTTGCTTCGCTCGTGTTGAATCCAGGGTTCCCGTTAAATTATTTAGAACATAGGAATATCAAAAATAGTTTAAAATATTTTTAACCCTCTCTATAATAGGGAAGTGGGGTTCAGAAAGAGACAAAAGGTAGCTATGTATACTGGCAAGTAACATTTCCCGGGAAAGCTCTCGCTGTGTTTTCAACCGTAATTGTTTCTCAGGAGAATTAGTTAAACGTCATTACCATATCAATGCCCAATTCCCGGATCTGTCTCTTAGTAAATATTTTTCTCGTCGAGGCCAACGGTTTCCGATACAAATCTTTGCCCCCACAACTCCCAGTTCCAATACTTTAGTACACGAGCCGACCAACACATAGGCAAACCGACATTCGCAGTTCTATTTACCGACCCACACAGAGACGTGGAATACCTAAAAAATATACAAAAAGCTTTTCCTAAGAATAAGCGGGACGGAGTGCGGATCTTATTTTTCTCGCGGCCGTTTCAGTCGCTCGGCGTGGGGGGGCCGGCCCGGAGTAGGGGGAGGCCTCCCCCTGCAATAATACTGCGTCACTATTTTGCGCCATTACCTACACTCGCTTCCTATTCTATAAGTAGCGCGGTCTGTAGAACGTACCCGAGCGTGTTTCACTACACATAATATAATAAATATAGTATGTTCTATGTGTATCTGGAGGGTCTCTCTCATATACTTTTACCGATCGTGATTTGTTCTTGGGAAAATATTGGAGTAACCATATTTCTTATCAATTGTGTATGTATACATATATGTTATACAAGTGGGTATGCTTGATTTTCTTTGTCATTTACTTGTGTAATCAAAAAAATGCTAAAATGGAGACATTTTAATAAAATGGACAATTTTCATTTTGCAGTAACCTGTTTCGGTTATCTTTAACTAGTGGCTGACGTGCATTGCATCAGGAGTTTGGTGCACTTCTAAATGTAAATTATTTGTATCGAGCCTTCCTGTTCATATGGTGTAATGTATCGGAGAAATCATGAGCTATCCTGCAGCCGTAGCATTACATCTATAGCTCTGATATTTCCTATTGTTTTACTATATTCGAACCCTACACTTTTTACGACTGTATTTTTTTTATATAGTATAACTCATAATCCAATGCTTGTTGGCTGTCGCCAGAGCTTTGCTTGCTTTGCGTCAGGATGCACCACGACCATTTATTGTATCATATGAGACATGTATTGTAACTTATGTACTTCAAAAATATTCCATTCTTTGCATAATACCAAAACATACACGCGTTACCTTCTAGCGTTTCAGGATTTCGAGTACTAGCGCTCGGGAACGGAGCTGCTTTATATGTGTTCGTTGTTCCAACTCGTAGGTGGCTTGTTCCACTTTTACATATATCTATTGTTGCTTGTTACCTATTTGCAGTTGTTGTTCTGGAAAATTGTGGTTCGTGCATGCATTGTGCGCCGGCTCTGCGAGATGCTTCAGAATGAAATTAATTTCAGACTCGTTTACGCCCAGGAAATCCTTTTATAATTAATTTGTTTTTAATTGCGAAATGTTTTGAGAAGTTTCCTTTATAAACTCATATAGTATATATATATACTACTTATATGAGTTTATATATATATTATAGGTTATATTTATTATATATATATTATAGGTTGTCTATTTGGTATAAAACAGCTATTGGCTATCTTTAGTCCATGGATAAAGAAAAGATAGATGTAGGACGCTACGTGTCTTTGTTTTTCAATGATATGAAAAAAATAAGAATACGCTATTAAAGTTTTAATGGCATAGGTATATCACATAAGTACTTATGATGTATGAGGCTAAGATCACCTTACGCGTCCTTTAGGTTAAGATTAACCTCACAAATAATCGAATTATACTTACTGAAAATTAAAAAACTGTCAATATAAAAAAATGAAATAAAAATATTATTTGATTCTCCCAGCATTGCGATTTACAAAAATTGATCAACAGAATCTCCTATTTCTTCTTAGAATTAACATTGGTTTCTACAAATTCACTCATGTTTAAACAAACGAATTTATGTTGAAAGCCATTGAAGTTAATTTCCCATAAACACAAACACTCATGTGAAAAGTCCGTGAGTGTGAAGTGGAAAGGGTGGAAATGCCGCCACTGGATAATTTTGGCTAAACAATGAGCTAAGTCTAACCACCGCCGACGGACACAAATTATTGACAATCGATACAACATGCGTCCATGCAGCTTTAATTCCACGGTATTCGGATGCAAATTCACTTTGTGTCGTGTGGCTTGCAAATTGTTGACCATAATTTTGATTACGAAGAGTATTCTCCTAACGACGACGCGGTAAATGAAATTAAAATATCACTAAAATTTAAATATCGCACGACTGATTCGGGAATGTTTGGAAATTGGGTTAATTTGTATGTATTTGATTTGTTCATGAAGAATCACAAATTAAATTAGCGAACTTAATTTATTTCTAAAATAATATTTTTTGTTTCCGAAAATGTTTTATATTTTTAAGCTTTTTAGCTATAAAAAGCTTAAAATGTTAAATTAAAATATTTAATATATTGTGATTTAAGGAATACCGTGAATTAGTCATCACAGTTCTAACGCAGTAGTGAATAATTATTTATCGATTTGGATTTTAATGATTGATAAGAATTGCAAGTAATTAGACCGTAACACTTCGTACATAAACAAATCTATTACAATAACACTTCGTACTAATTCAATAACAACATTTACTGCGACTAAATTGTGTAGTATTGTAAACAACATGCGTAAAACCCTGCATGAATAAACATAAATAAATAACTATTCACAAACATTCACATATCGCTATTTAATTAAGCAAAGAGCTTGTTCGTACTTAACAATGTATAAACATACTTTTATACTGCAACATAATAATATATATTGTACATAGAAATACCCAGAATCAATACAAACAGACATGTTTTTATGCACACCAATGTCTTGTTTTGCACGAGAATCGAATCCCCAGTGTAGTAGCCAACTTCTTTTCCCTAATTCGATAAAGTGTATTGATTATGGGTAAGTTTATATTTGTTAGCACCACATGCTACATTATCGCAGAATTTTGTTAGGGGTAGTCAAAAATATTGCAATGACGGTATAATACGTAACAACCATCAGCTGAATTGAACAAAAATATTATGGTGTTAAATGGTTAAAAACGATTAATATCAGACCATAATAACTGACTATCAGTTAAATATATATCTTCGGTATTGACTGGTTGGTAACAACACCAACCATTCCAAAAAAGCTGGCATTGGTTTGATTCACATAATTAACTATCATTATTAAAATAATCATTATTTTCCTGAAAAATTCTTATGTAACGACGGAAAAATAAAGCTGCAATCAGGAAATGCAACTATCTGCTCTGCGGACATCTAAACATACCTCCAGTGTTATAGGCTTGGAGACAAACTATCCACCATTACAACAGTTGCTAACTGCAAAACGTTTTTGTACGTTATACATTGCGGGGTGCGTCAAAGCTTACATATTACAATTTACTGCTTAGAGCGCGTTGTATCACAAACAAAGCGGTTGCCGTGACATTTTGCAATGAGCGGGTGTTGGATACCGGGGTGGGTGTGAGGCGACGGTCCTTTGATTCTGGCGAGATTAAACGTGCGGCAGACGGTGGCGCCTCTATCGATTGTTGTTGTAATTACAACGCTATCCTCGCCCAGTCGCAAATGAAATTGTTCCGGACAGAGCCAGTAGATACCAACGCTGTATTACAGCCGTAGATTGTGTACAGCGACAATGTGGACTGTATGCCGAGTGGCAGTGGGGTGCCTCTGCAGCTTGCGGCCGCCTCGCTGGCAATGCAACGTCCAAGGTTGATGAAATTCCCACGCCGCTGTAGCTTTCTAAAATTTTAAAGGTCTGCGCGGATGTTTTGTTGTAGTTTTGGGTATATTGCTTTGGGAATTCTTACTTGGTTCACTTTTATTTATCTGACAAAACTAAGTCTTCGAAGGCGTCACATTTTTTATGTTATAAGTGTACAGTACAGTCAGGACGGTAACCTGATGGTAAGTGATACATCTGACCATGACAAAGCGGCATTAAAAGAGACCAACAACTCATAGACAATTATTATTATTCATGAATGCCGCACTGCGCCCGACACCCGAGCCGACAGATGTTAGGTCTCTTATACCCAGTAATTTTACTAGCTACAGTGCCCTCACCCCGAAACACAAAAGTGCATTACACTCTTGTATCTCGGGACGATACCTGGCGCTGCAGTGGTGTTTAACTAGACGACTCAGTATCAAGTCTAGCACCTAGGATGGAGTGATCTCCGGCAAGATGGAGTCATCACTCCACTTGGCATCCGTAGAATGACGCTGTAGATGGCAACAATTTTAATTACCTCAGCCAGGATCTCTTCTAGGTATTTTGTTGCAAAGCTGCAGAAATTGCATTTACTAAAATATTTGTCACAAGCTTTGGATGTTAATCGCTAATGTTTTATTGTGAGAATTCACGTAAAAGTAATATCTTCTTTAAGGATTTCATATTTTAAAAAGTCCTATCAGTAATAAAATGCAAATTGTTTTTATTCACCAATACCGATAACCAATAACTAACATACAATTTCGTAACCAGTCAAAAGCCTTTGAATCGATGCAGTACCATTTCAATACGAACATCTACATACAACATTTACCCGTATTCCCACGCCCTGAAATAAAAGGCGAGCGTACGTATGACGACTGCGCAGTGCCCACAAATCCACATCGGATTCCAAATACGAATGGCTGGAGAGAGCAATCCAATAAAACATTCGCGAGCGGCATCTACGTGTACGTGACGTAGCCGCCTCCTCCCACGCATGCGCTCCGCACTCACAGAACAAACCGACATTTCCAATTCCAATTGTAGAAAAAAAATAACCAATTCCAAATGGAGAAGGCTTCGCGGCGACCAATGGGAGGGCTCACTCGTAATGCCGACTGTGTGGGCGGAGCGAGTGATATCTAGCATTGGAATGCTCGTTCTATTTGTTTTGCCCGTTCCGAAGGCTTTATTGCGCGGTGTTTGAGCCTCTTTCCCTTTGAGGGTGGCGCGGCGGTAAGCCCGGTACGCTTTTGGGATGAACCGATGCACATTATGTACTGGATTTCCTTTGGAGCCTACTATTTGTTTGTATTGTGACCTACATACGCGTAAATGTAGTTCGCACAATACAATTACTATAAATTCAATTGGAAATTTAAATATTTTTATTATCACTAGAATGTCACGATTGGATAAACAAAGTGAAAAAATACGGCCGCTACTTAAAAATTAAGCTGTAATAAAATTAAGGAGTGTCGCTCCTCCGACTTTATGAAACTGTGAGTATTGATTTTTCGATAGGGAAAAAACGAAGGCAACGATCTATGCAGATCTGGAGTGCTCTCGGCACATCAGATGGCACCGGCGGGGCAGCCTCCGCAGACAATCGAACGGTGGGGGCCCCCACTCGGGCTCGGGGAACCGCCAAAGAATAGTACTCAGCCATTTGTCCGATCACCGAGAATACTCCTGAAATAGGTTAAACCATACTTCTAGGTTGCAGGAGTATTTAATTCGATCGACAATATGGGAGCCAAAATGGCACGGTTAGATATTTAACTTTGTGTGTCGTTCTGTTGTTATTTTCAGGAGAGTTAGAATTTTGTCGCTACGCTAAGCTATGGTTACTATTTATACTCTAGCTTTGACCAGACTGTTTAATACATAGCCTTATTTAATATTATACCTACGCTGTATTTAAACGAAGGAATCAAAAAACAGAAATGGTAGGTTCCAAATATTCTTTATAATCTATCACTGCTGAAAATAGCTACTGCTAAATATTCTACGAGTAGAAATAGGCTTTAAATCTCCAGGTATGAACCCTAGAATAAAATCCATGCCCACAAGTTCACAAAAACATATTGAGCTGAGAGTGTGTTTAAGAAAATAAGATTTTGAAATGCGTACAGACTGATTTTGATTAAAACTTTCATCAAGTAAAGAGCTTATTTTTTCTTTGAACGATCCACGAATTAAAGCGCTCATATAATTTGAACATATCGTTTCTGGAACATATACATTAATTTTATTACTCATTGAATACGCTGACATCGGTTTTAGCATATATCCTTGAATTAATTTCCAATACACTCTAGTCATCGTTGCATGTATGGTAATGATATCACGACAGGTAGGAGTTCGTATAAATAAATTAATTAACGATTGTAACTATGCATTAAGAGATGCTATACAAATGTATATTTTATTTAAACTAGCACAAGTCTAATAATTGTATTTTAAAAGTTTAATCAGCATGACTTAAGCACAGTATACCCTGGTGAAAGAAACGTAAACTAAGAGGAGCGAGCTTACCCAGAAAAAGCCTATTTATTCGTTTTTAAAATAACTCAGGTTTGTGGGGATTTCGTAATTCAGATGCAGGTGGACAATTCAATTTATTTTAAAGGCTGTCTAAATTCATCATTCGGGTCAATTTAACCTTTTTTTTCGCGGAGCATTTTGCTGGAAAACGAACGAGGCTCTGGCGACCTGCCAATTTGTACTGAACACACACAGCGTGTTAGGAAAACTACGGTCCCAATTCCGAAAACATTAAACACCCGTAGGTTACATGTAGAGTTGTATACTCACACTTTTTTTTTGGAGTCCAGTAGTGAACTGTTGTAATTCTATAATTTATAAGCCCTATGGCTATAAGCTTGAAATAGTTCTAACTAGATTAGCACGTGGGGTGAAAATTAAGCAGTTGGGTGAGCGGAGGAAAATAACGTAACTCTTTGATTCCTTTATGTCCGTCTTACTTGGATTTGCTTAATTTACCACATTACACAATTTTAAATATCTTTGTAACAATCTTCTGGCAAAAATCTTAAGATTTTCTAAGAAGGGAAAGAAGGTTTTTACTCTAGAAGAGACCAGATCATTTGTGCACACAATGAAAAAACCAATTCGTCTTTTCGACTTAAATGGTAATTTAACTAATTCATTACATCTCAAGTGAAAGAATAACTCATTGAGTTGTCTGCGTATTTAATCTTTGGCGATATCGATCCGTCGCCGGCGACTTCCCATTCTCGAAGTAAAACACGGCGGGAAGGAAACCGCGGGATAAACCGCCCCCACCGCCCCCACCCCGATCTTTACGTTTCAGGAATAAATATTTCAGAGCGTGTGCTTCGGAAGTTAAAGTTATGTATCGCCCGAGCCACGGTAACAATCTGAGAATGAGAAAAGCTCGCTCACACTTTTATGTAAGTTGCTTTTGTGCTCGCTTGCTATTTACGTCTGCTACAGTGCGCTTTCATTATTTCAGGATTCTGTTTTGACATTCAGCTTATGTGTTTAGAAGTACATAATTATTAGATTTATGTTTTAGTTGAAAACATTAATTTAAATATACGTTTGTAGCTTTTTAAGTTTGTATGCAAAACATACAAGAATATGTTTTTTTCATAATTATGTACTTTTGTAATACTGCTACGCTTATAAAGAGCATTGTTGGACAAAATCTCTCTCAATTACTTAAACAGTTAGATTTTAGATTGTTTCATGCCGCACTCGTCTAGTGGCCCTTGAAGCTATATAATAGGGCATTACTGGTCTGTTTAGGACTCAACCTTCTCACAGCTATGTAGAAAGGCCTAGGTCCTTTAGTTGGACGTTTCGTTCTATAGCTTTCGTTCTATATATAAGGAAAATGTCCATAACAGTAAATGGATTATTTAAGTCGTGGATATGAAAGTCTTACTGCATTGCAATACGCAATTTTATTACTTAAATTACAGGCATCATTACCAATTTCTCGCTAAAGTGTATCAAATTCATATTTTTACAAATTTTTAGTGAGAGTTCGGAGGTCGCCAGAGCTTTATTAATTTGGCTTAGGCTCCGTACTCGTAAGTAAGAGGTTTTATCTTTTTTGTCTGATCGGTTTTAATTGGTGCTGGTGGTGGTTCATCATACAAAACATTCGAATGGAATAGAGTACCGAAGGCATACACTGAAGATTTCAAAATTGCTTACTAAGTTTTGTTTATTCATTCCTAATAATTGATAGGTACGACTTTATGGGCCCATTTTAGACCAAAATTAGGTTCCTTTAAGGGTGATAATCTATCTTACGGTGCCGAGGTGAACCTTACCAAACAAATAACCTCACTGTAGTGATATATATATTTTAAATAATATAATTGACCATGTAGCTTGTACTTTGAATTAATTTAATGTTAACGAATCAGAAAATATTTTTGCAAAAATTATCACGCCCATCCTCTATAAATTGCAGTCTTTTAGATTAACATATAATTGTAAGAAAAAGGTTATCTAATTATTATATAAGACTTTGCTAATGTCAATTATTGATTTAATTAATCACGTAAGATATATTTTATGGGAGTCGAGATGGCTTTAAAACGTCAATTTCATGTTGTTTTTCCTCATTTCCGTTCTATTGTATACGTAGCGATCCGCGTTCTCTCGCAAGGAGATTGATTGATCATTTAACATTCATTCACGAATGATATAAATCAGGTAATTTATTGAGAATACAACTAAGACAACAACTATCAGCTGATCAGTTTATTATTGACATTTTATTTTGTGTGTTTTTTATTTATATTTTAATTTTATGAAAATAATATATAAATAAAATATTCCATTCTTGATTTATGGATGAAATATCTTATAGAGCTTTGTCGGCCTGCCACTCCACTAATAGGTCCACTTCTAATATTCAGGACACTCAGATATTTGACGCAGAGCCTTAAATATTTTTTTTAAAAATAAAATATATCAAAATTCGATTTTTAGTTTTTATTAAAGACCATAATTTCAAAAATGTGTCTGCATTTTATGTATGAATAACATTAAGAATGTGTTTTTAAGATTTTGTTTAACAATTCGATTTTTTCTACAGCCTCATATTATGTTTAGACTTTTTTCATATAATCATCAGTCATATACGATGAGGGATTTGGACCCGTGAAAGAACTTAAGTTGTCTGAGATCATCAGCGTAGGTACATTCTCCAAAATCAATTAAAATATTACAGAAATCATGACTTTATTATTATCGAAATTTATCAGCTCATGTTTAAAATTTGATCCCGTAAAAGAGCTTTACACTACTGGTCGCGCTCTATTTAGGTATACATTGTTACCACAAATAACTATTCAATTGTTAATTTTTCTTTTCTTGGCTTAAATTTGATTGATTGACTTACATTTTATACTTAAAATAGAAAATAATAAAGGGTCAGGGAACGTATACTGGTCGCATAACTACACATAGTAATATATAATAACACAGAGTAACATCTCGCAGTGGTAACTGCCACATGCATAGAGTAAATTTTCATTATCAGCTCTTCGGAAGGTCACCGATAACAAACAACAGCATGGCCTACAGCTGTAACCCAGAGCTGATTGTAATCTCTGTATAATCGCGTCAGTTCCGCATCAACAACACTGACCTTTACATTCAAAATGTTTGTTTTGTTTTAAAAAAAATTTCACAAAGTGTTAATCAGCTACCAAGAAAAAAAAACCTTTATGGTCACTAGCGCCGCTTTCAAATGTGCTATAGGCGACTTACCACGTAATTCACGGTCACGTATGTTGCAGAATTAATAGTCATTAGAGCAGACGAGTTCTGGAGTGGAGATCGCGTCTTGAAAATCAAGGCGTAGCACGCTCTCTGGCCCTTATGGACCGATGGATTTCAAAAGTTCGCTGGTTGAGACTAGATGAGGAAAGCGGAGGATCTTGATATCTGGCACAACATCGAGAGGACCTATGTCCAGCAGTGGACTGCGATAAGTTGAAGAAATCACACATCTTATATACTGAATCGTTGGTTGTTAATTTTATAATCAAAATAGCTAAAAATCACAGTAAACACGCACTGAGTCCACAAAGTTTTGAATTATCAACTCAAAATTAACAAATTAACTGACAATGTACTTCAATAGACGGATAAATTAAATATGTACCCAATAAATATTCATCGTATTATGTGTTAATATTGACACGATCGCACCGCCACTGTTATGTTAATATATTATGCTGAATGTATATTTGTTTGAACGCGACATGACCTATCTCACGCGCAATGGGTTAAATCTACTCACGATTGACCGATGCCGTCGGTTGTCGATCTGGATAACAATGGCGTTTGATTGTTATGTTGCACTTTGATCAACGTGTTTATAGCGCGGTTACATTAGCAAATGCCGCGAAAAGGCTCAGTTGTACGCACTAGCCGTAGGTAATGTAATATCCGTGTTCTGTGCTCCGTACCCGCGAGCTCACCGACCAGTAGTGTTGTACTCGCTGGGCCCGGCTCTTTTGTATGATAAACATTGTTAATCATAATCATGTGTGTAAATCACGCACTGTGCTACAATATGCGGAGAAAATCGTTGCAATTGTGCCTAATCAACTGTTTTAAACGCGGAAATGGGAATTTTTATTGTTCTAAATTTAAAAAGCTCGAAATGCAATTAGCTTGACAGATTGCTTGATTTGAACATGAATGTGGGTTATCGGTATGCTCAAAAACAAAAGACCTGAACAAATTTATAAATTTCAGGTCACGTTTTTTATGTTAACCGTACAGGTAGAGTCGCTCGCATTATTTAAATAACTTTTTAAATTACAATATAACTAAATATGATTTACGGTATTATATATATCAAAGATACTGCAAGGTTTTTTTAAATTGGGCAAAGAAATTAAAATAATTCTCACCCGACAGAAAGTGTCAACTCCGCCCATGAACGTTTGTAATTTCATAGTACTTTAACAAAATACTTACATACGCATATTTTACTGACGAAAAACTAAAGGTTGACTATGGCTGCCATATTTGTGCGTAGAATATGATATGCAACTTGTTATTACGTCTTACTACTTCGGCGTCATTTTACTACGACCGATGGCGTAAGTGAAATGCCCATAAAAGTTGTGCGCGTAATTCTTGTATTGGATTTGTTGTGCATTTACCATTGAATACTTACTCGTATATATCATCTTTTATCCCATGGTTTCGAAATTATATTTCGCGTTCATTAAAATAAAATTAATCCATCGGAAGATGAATACGAGCGTCGGTGCCCCATTGGTGTAGACTGCTGCCTCCCGACCTGAAGGGTGCTTGTTCAAATCCAGCCACGTACCATGTGTTGTGTGTGTAGAAACTATGTGTACGTTTATCCGACGCCTTTACGGTGAAGGAGAACATCGTGAGGACACGCATACGAAGAGATTCTAAGGTTGTCCGTGAAGTCGGTAAGTTATGAAACAGCATATTGATGAAAATGTACTAAGTTACGCATATGACCACCTTGGTAAAGTTCAATCTCTTAACCTGCCTACTTATCGTCAGCTTATTAAGTCCACTGCTAGGCAAATACCTTCCCGCTTAGCGTAGCTATGAGGAGATAGAGCTGTAAGAGAGAGTTAACGACTTAAACCCGAAGACTCTAGGACCGATGACTTAACGTACCCTCTGAAGCACAAAATGTCTTTGATCCAGACAATTGGGTGGATTCAGTGACTTTGACTGTGTGGTCACTCCGCGAGATTCGAACCTACGACCAGTGATGGATTTACACTGGGGGCAGTCGGAGCAAGTACCCAGGGCGGCAAAACTAGGAACGTGAAAAAAGTCATGCAGTACTATATAACACTGGATTGCCCAATAGGTCATCATCACCATTACAGCCCAATTATGTCCACTGCTGAACGAAGGCCTCCCCTAATGATTTCCACGCGGACCGATCCCTTGCAGTTGACATCCATCTGCTACCGCCACCTTAACCAGATCATCCGTTCATCGGTTGGGGTCGCCTACGCTTCGCTTTCCGTTACGTGGACGCCACTCGAGAACCTTCCGCCCCATCGGCCATCGGTTCTACGCACTATGTGCCCTGCACTGCCACTTCAACTTGCTAATCCTCTGTGCTATGTCGGTCACCCTAGTTCTCCCAATGCCCAATAGGTATTATTCATTAATTCGAGATATTTCAAGAAATTCAAAGGAAGCATTATTTGTAGAATCAAAACTATATAAAAATAATTTGGTACATGTATAATAAATAAGTACCTTTCAAAAAAGTTAAAATATTTTGAAGATCTGAAATAGGTAGGTTATATTATTTTTTCAATTTCTGGAATTAAAAATTAATAGTAGCTTATGCCCAGGTGCAGCAATAGGTTGAACCTTTTTCCAGGCAGTAGTTAATATATATCTCCACCATAATTTGAATTTTTTTGACTTTTAACAGAGTTCAAAACAAATGAATTTTAAAAACCCTTGTGTGAAGGGTTGAATCCGACCCTGCCCACGACCGCCAACCCGCTGGAGCCCAACGTTCAGGCCTCTCGATCACGGAGCCAGTCAGCTTACTGCGTCACCAATTTTCTTTAACTTATCGCAATCTACTGCTGTATATAGATATCCCCAATTACAGATGATATACGACTAAGAAATTTTATATTAAATGTGCGGAGCTGAGGCACGAGCCTACCCGTAAAGTATGTATAGGCCTTAGTCATCCACGCGGGCCCAGTGCGAATTAACCGACTTCTCGCACAACCTTTGAATCTCTTCGCAGGCGTGCGCAGATTTTCCATCACCGTAAGAGCGTCGGATAACGCACATATAATTTCGAAAATTCAAAAAAACATTAGTACGTGGCGGGATTTGAACCTGCATCCTCCATTTCGAAAGGCAACAGTACGCAATGGGTCACCGACGCTCTCAGATGATTCAATGATAGTAAAATACCCTGACCAATGCTAACACATGAACAAGTATTGCTCGTTTAAATGCTATCAAGCGCCATGCGTAGTAAGTAATCGGAGTGGCAATTCCTCGTTGGTTTTAACGATAATCGCTGGCATCATTGTCATTTTGAACGTAACACAGATTACGCGCCCGACGCGGCTGCGGCCAGTATACTGTAATTGTCACAAAGGTCAGGTTTGATCATAGATTGTCTGCGGTCATAATATCTATAGAGCCAGCTAATTGATGACGACCCATTTGGTGTTGCGGTTGAGAAGTCGACTGCAACACCAAGGGTTCCGGGTTCGATCCCCGGGCAGTACAAACATTTGTGTGCATGAAAATGTCTGTTTGTAATAGTCTGGGTGTTTTCTATGTAAGTATTTACAAAAAAAATGTATATAAGTATGTTTATCCGTTGTTTGGTACCCATAATACATGCCTCACGCTTAACTTTGGGTTAGATGGTGCTGTGTTAATGTCAAAAAAAAATCACTCATAGTTTTTGTATAGAACCAGCCATTTTATGTATATGCAGCTATGACTATGTTAAGAACGTAATTGTGGCGCGTCATAAATTTATGTATTGCACAGCGATGAAGGATACGTGTTGTTTTGTTTATTATTATACAGTGTCTTAACATTTAATGAATTGGTAAAGTCTAATAGCCGAATACTTAAACTAACAATTCAAGTAGATGTTAAGTTACAAGGTTAAGTTTCATCATAGATTGTCTATGTCCTATAGATAGAGCCAGTCATTTAATGTATATGCAACTATGACTAATGTAAAGAACGTAATTGTCGAACGTCATAAATTATGGTATATGGCGATAAAGTTACTACGTAGGATTTATTACGCCGTGTTTTGTTTATTATTGTGGTGACATGTTAATTTTCGGTTTTGTGCACACTTATATTTAACTATGCAGTAGAGTACCGTATTTATAGTTAAAAGTATACAGCACGAGAAGAAAGCTTGCGGCACCTGTTTGGTAAGCCATTTGGTAAAGTTGATAAGCTAAGAATTTCAAATTTTTGGGCTGGGTTATTGATGGGGACTCCTTAAAGTAGATTAGAATTAAATAGCATAAATAGAGAACTTGAACACACAGTGCGGATGGATTAAGTAAAATAATTGATTTATTTAATGCCAGGGAAATAGTAAAACAAATTACGTAAGCCATGACTGTAAATAAAGAATTTGAAATAGAATTTAAGTAAGATTTTGTAGACTTAAATTAGAATGGATTAAGGTATCTGTGCGTAGGTTCACACGCAGTAAACATGAGAATAGACACGGAATGTTTTATGCTAATGTAACTGCTTATATAATTGTTGTTTATATATTGCTTGTTCGTGTTTATAATTGCATTTTATCTATTTTAATAAGGCGACGCACAAAATATAAGATGGTTACGTAAACCAAATCTAAAAGACCAAACCAACCTTACCGACTAACGAACGAGGTTCTGTCTTATCGCCCACATGAATAGGGCTAAAGCGACAATAGCTTTTCTCTGGAGATTAAAAACCCCTCTTGTTCACCCTATATTTCCTTTTCTCATTTTCTCAGGTCGGCAACGCACTTGGTACTCCTTCAAAAAAGGGTGGGGTATTACATAACATCTGGTGAGTAATTTCCTATCTAAGAAAAAAATACCTTAGTGCACGTATACATTGAAACAAAAAGTAATGATAAATAAATCGCAGACATAGCTCCCCCTATTTTTGCAAGCACAAACAGCACACTGTTTGCTGCAATTTCGTTGCGCAATCGTAGGAACAAGTGACAATCAAAACACACACAACAAGCTTGAAAGATATTAACAGAGCAGAGGCTATCCCGTACAGTATAGCTATGAGGAGATTGTTTCTTCAAAAAGTGTCTAAAAATTAAACGTTGTCAAGCCCTAATTAAATTGAAGGGCTCACCTTGCTTAAACTGAAAAAGTAGCAAGAAATAGCTTATATAGATACTATGGGTACTAAACAACGTATTCCTTTTATATTGTTTTATAAACACATACATATTTCACATATTAAAAAAACAGATCATTACAAATTACTAAACACATGTTTATGCACACAAATGTTTGTACTGCCCATGGATCGAACTCAGAACCCTTAGTTTAGTAGCCGACGTCTCAACCATTACACCATATGGGTGATAAAGTTTATATAAAGTATAAGATCCGAGATCGATGTTTCAATAACTGCAATGTTTATAGGTCATTGTTATAGTAAACTTAGTTGCGTAAGCGCGCACGTGATGTCGGGCATAATATTATTACTTTTAACTTGAAGGTACAATAGCCATCTGCAGCCAGGTTTTAAAGATTTAATTAGGTACCTATAAAGCCGGTGATTGCAGCAGATGCCTTAATCACGAGACACAAAGGTATGCGAGTGTGAAAAAAACAATAAAACATAATACTAATACATTCTTATTGTTATTTCTTTTAAACAGAAAATCAGTTACAAATGTGAATAAAGCTGACACCTTGGTTCTAAAGGTAGGCAGAAATGATACAGCGCCTTAGCGCGGGCCTTACATACTTGTCTATTTTTCTTTACATTCAGCAATCTTTTCATTTTACTTTCTTTTTTCAACTTGGGAGCTTTCTTAAGGACTTAACAAATTTAATCAAGCTTAGTCCTTCTGGGATTTTCGCCTGTGGCCCAGTCACCCAAAAATACTCAAATGGTGTGCACACAGGTATCGAATCTCGAACCTGGTGTAGTAGCCGCCATATTTTTATCCTCTTCTTACTTCTTCTATATATTTTTTTGTAGTGAAAAGTGTTATCTTTACATATGATGTAGTTGACGTTTTATTAATAAATTTAATTTCAAATTAAGTCTAAATAAGTAGGTAAAGAAAAATGTAAGTAAATACCACAGATTTCCCAATACAGGAGATGGGGCAAGCCGGGTTGAAAGTGCCACAACTGTAAGCTCAACGAGCATACACTGGCTACCAGTTTACGCTCTGTGAGACGAGTCAAGACGCACGAATATTAGAAGAAATTACCGTTTTTTTCCAAAATGCCATCCTGTGCAATTGTACCATGCCATCATCGCAATGAATCAGTAAATTTACCAAGAAATATAATAACTTTTCACAGGTAAGAACCGAAAAGAAATTGCGACACTGGGACTGCCTATAAACTTGGCGGCTTGTCCAGTCTAATGTATATTCTGATGTCTGTGGTAAATACCACTGATATACACACAATACCATCAAGCCCTGAAGCAATCAGCTAATTCTATAGGTACTTAACAACTGAACTCATATACATTTTTGAAAATAAATAGGAACCTATTACACCCAGATTAATTTAAACAGACATTCATGCACACAAATGTTTCTACTGTTGGGGAAGCGAACCCAGAACCCTTAGCGGACATCCCAGTTTAAGGAAACACATGATCATCTAACCAAAAACGTTCACAAATGTGTTTTCCGGAAGTTTAATTTTGTATCAGTGAAAGGCGATATTTTTTACAGTCAAAGTTAACATTGATAATTCTAATTTCAAATTACGCTTAAATAAGCTCATAATTAACGTTAAAAACAACCCGTATAACACACGTACCCACGTTACATTTTTACACAAAACAAAAAGAGAAATCTGGACGTGTGTGTCAGCAAAGTCACGGTGATCCCCTCAGCTCGCCACATGTAGACAATGTCGTAAAGAATGATCCTCACATGAGACAGCGTTTACGAGGAAATATTCTCTCTGGTGAGCCCAAGGATTTCGTTTACAACAATCAAGATTACTTACTGGAAGGGTGATTTCAAATGCAGTACTGGCATAATTCTTGAACGACATTATTTTCCAATTATGCTGTATAGGTAATAATACTAATAATTCTATTTCTTTTTTAATTGTGTCTTCGTTTTCTTCTGAAGAATTTGTTTGTCGTTTCTTCGTCATGACCTTAAGTTAAGCATTTATTTATTAACTATTATTTTTCTTTTATAAAATCATGTTCTAGGTAATATTTTAGAACGTTTACATTGTCTCTTATTTAAAAATATTTTGTTTTAGGTACTATTGCTCCTCATTGAAATAATAAATATTTAAATTTTCAGTCCTCGATTTTTTTGCCAGGTTTTATTAAAAAGTCGCAACCTATTTTGACTTTAAAACGTTATAAAATGAGGACTTATTATGCGCAATCCCACATGACTTTTATGCAATTTATCTTACTACACAATTATTCAGCTTCAACCAAGGGTCCTCAATGGAAAAAACAGTATAAGGGTCACGGCGTACGGCGAAAAATCAACGAAGATGACTGGCGGATTCTACTCCGGTTACGTTCCTAATCCCGAACCCTTCCTCGCAATATGATTTGCGTCAGTGGCGATGCGTTCAGAACAGATCACCGGATGGTAACCGAGTGGAAAAAGCGCTTCTCATCGGGACGTTACGAGAGCTCGTTCCATTTGGAGTAGCTCGCGATCGTCTCGGCTTACGTACAAACTATATTTTATACAAGTGAGCCCGTTGTTTTGAAGATCAACCAATAATAAAACTAGATAATAGTATTCTTAATAAGTTATACATGCAGTAGCGGATGGATATGATCAAGTTGGTCAATTCCCTAAGAGTTTTGATCAAATCACGAAGGAATCCAGTGAACGCTTGGAATCCACGCAATGGAAGATATATAGTTTTTAATATACATCATTGTCGATGGAGTATAAAAGTTGTTAATGTAGATATTGGAATCACGTTTGTAGGAAGACTATCACCATCAGCTCATTAAACTTTCCCACCGAGAGGCACAAGCCCACCTGTAAAGGGTGTATGCAGAGTGTATAGGCCTTAGTCATCCACGCGGGCCCAGTGCGGATGGGCCGACTTCTCGCGATGTTTTTCTTTAGAGTAAAAAACATGCTTATTATTTTTGAAACTTGAAATCTCATTGGTACGCGGCGGGTTTGGAACCTACACCCTCCAGAACGGAAAGCAAAAGTTCACAACAATAAGTCACCGATGCTTTTCATCCATTTCCTGTCCTTCCTTCCTCACTCACTCTCTAAGTAATTGCAAAATATTGAGCCTTTTTAATTAGATAAATATTAAGGCCGATGTCAATAAGTTTCTGCGAAAATGATTTAACAAAGATCTTAACACCGTTCGAATTACATAGCGTAACTTGTAATTTTCACACGGTAACTCGAGATATTAATTTAATTGCTGTGATGTGGTAGAAAATAGAAATATACAAAATCTTATCTGGCTTAATTTGTATGAAACCAATGCATAACCGAGTTTATTTTATTCAATATATTCAGGTGCGTGACAATAAATAATTGCTTTAAAAAACCTTCGTTTGTTGTGAATAACAGCTCAACAATTCGTTAATGACGTACTCAACAGTAGTAATTTTACTCGGATTTATATGATAACCACAAATCATATCAGAAAATGACTATCAGCCATGTTATTGAAGTACATACCGGGATACCAATAAAATATCAGTAGGTTTGTTGACGTATTACAATATTAAAACACGAGCTAAACAAACAGGATGACGTAGGTATTTTTGGTATTTCACAGGGTGTTTTACCAGAGGTGGGTAATGTTATCATTTCATTAATTACAACAACCACACCCCCCTGCTTTTTAAAAGTAAATTAATCCGATTAAGGGGGAAATCGAAGAACCCGCTCCGTCCGAGTTTATTCAGCCAACTTTCTTTGGAATAATTATTTTTTGTAATTAAATCCATCAACACGATTTTTTCCTAATGATTCTCCCGTGGGAGACGGTGGGCGGCCTCAATGAGGATGAGGGGGTGTGTTTTTTCTGGAATTTTCCATTCTGTAATGTAGGTGAAAAGGACGTTAGGCGTAGTATGGACTATAATATAAGGATGTGCTTTTACTCAAATATTTTAATTATCATTCTCACTTATTTTCATAACGAAAAAGAAGAAATGTTGGTGATTTTATATTTCAGTGCCTATGAGTGACTATATTTTTAAAAAGCTGATTTTGTTGAACCAATAATGTGCCAACTTCTTTATTAAGAATTTGGGAGCATTTTTATCAAGTTTTAATTAATGATTTACATTAAAATTTACTGAACAGTGTCGTAAATATAAGATATACGAAACAATATTAGTTAAATAAACAACGTTTGGCTTATAAATTCGTAAAAACATCTTTTGATTATTTTTGTTTTATATGACGCCGTAGTCTGTCATTTTATAGTCACTTTATGGTGTAATTGAAAAGGCTTAATTGGTAATTATAAACAGAAAAATAATGATCAGATCCCCACTAATACAACTAAACAAGGCATGGCCTCCCCCCACGCCGCGGTGTTAATGATATCTCGCTTTTAAAGGGCACATCATTTACTTATTTCTGCGAAAATTAATTGAAATGAGTTTTGACGATGAAAAGATGGTTGCACAAAAGAGAGTGGTGGCCGCTAGGTGTCGCTCCGAGATAACTTGTTCGTCTTTAATTAATTATTTTGCGGCAAAGAAATTGTTCGCTTTGAAACTCTATATTCTATTCACTGGCATTTGCAATTATGATTTCGATTAAGAAGCTTTATGAGTAGCTTTGAATTTATTTTATTTTAATTTTAGTATAATTGGCTATCTTCTTATTTTTATGGCTTCAATAGTCCTTTGTGTGGTTTTATATTTTATATTTAAAAACTAATTAATTAACTCTAGCTATTCAGCGTGGCAACGTGGAGCTTCTTCGGCACCTATCCACATGATGGTGATTTTATTTATAGAGCACTTTCTAAAACCTATAAATAAAATATTATTCCGAATAAATTTACGTTTAGTCTTTTTTATATATGGATAATATGTACAGTTTTATAAAACAATAAAATAAAGAATTATGCATGCGGAAACCTTTGTTGTTTCTTTTCAAATCATTTTAGAATGAGTAGATCATTGAAAGAAATTCAGCAATATATTTTTATTGTTATCGTATTGCTAATTGGAAACATGAAGACAAAATCATTACCACAACAAAGAAATGGGCAAAGGAATTGGAATTTGGACCGAATATTCCACTTTTTTCGTTAGCGCCACTCAAAAATATGTGCTTTTATATTAAGATCGAACTGTTAATAAAACCTTTAAGCCTTTCAAAGAAATAAAAAAGTTTTTTTTAAAATTTAAAACATAACCTTTATTTGCTATTATACAAGTTAAACTATACTTACACTAATTTATTACAGAAACCTTTAAAATTAATTTGTTTGCTGTTGCTGAACCTATACAAAACGTAACAGCCTAACCTGTTAACCTGTACAAAGTTTCTTCAAATAACTTCCACGCGAAGAGATATTTAACAGACATCAACAATAAGCTACTTGCTACCTTAACCAAGTCATCGGTTTACCTGGTAGACGGCCGCCCTAAGTTTCTTTTCTACTAATATAATAGAATTTAATGTAAATTACATTAAATTCTATTATATTAGTAGAATTATGTGATTAAATTAATAAAGCATAGTTTATATATTCACTACATTTATATATAAGTGCCTCCGTTTCAGGAGAATACACCTAAAAAGAAGGTGCCCACCAGAAAACTCATTTGTTTTATTTTCCCGACAGTTCAGCGCAAAAAACGTTTACAGGTTCATCGAACTCGAGAGAAATAGGGTTATCACAGGGCAATTTTCGCACAAGCATGTATTATTTCTCTGAACAGAGATCCCTAGGGACGTCCGGCGAGGAAGCGAAACTGACTCAATAGTAATAGAGATTGGAGCGCGGGGGGAGCGCCATCAATCTATGGTTACTCGGACCACATGAGGCTTCGCGTGCGGGAATTGAACGGTAGTGTGATTATTTCATCGGATACAATAAAAAGTGAATAAAATGTAGTAGACCGACAACTTGCCAAACGTCGCTGGTGGAGGCTTGATGAGAAAAGCGAAGAACCGGGACATCTGGCGCAAAATGGGGAAAACTATGTCCAGCAGTGGACTGCGATAGGTTGAATAGAAAATGTAGTGATTATTCTTAATTTTATTTATAATAATATCCAAGACATTTACTTATTTTTAAATGCATACATAGGTATTATACATAGAATACCCAGTCCAATACAGCAGACTTGTATACAAGCACAATAATTGCACTGACCAGGGATCGTACCTGGAACCACATGGTTCGTATGGTTTTCCTCGTAGTTCATGCCTTCCATCAAAAGATTAATGTGTGCACGCATTTTCCTGGCTAAAAAGGTCAGCTAAGATGGCTTCAATACTCTGAGTCATAAAAGTTTACTGACTTTTTTATGTTTTAGTAAAAAACGGAAAAGAATCAAAATTAGGATATTTATTAAGGAAATGTCCATACCAAGTGTATATGTACTCACTAAGATTAAGTTTATTTATCTTAATCTCGTGCAAAAGTTTTGTTTTTTACCAAACCGACATTTCTCCGGGGACCGGGCGAGAAAAATATTACCCGCCGATTTTCCTTATTCATCCACGCATGGGAAGTGTAAAATTATGTTTTCGTTTCTTATTGTACTGTGGGGTAATAAAGATGTATACGGTTGCCACGGGGTACTGATGTATCGGTTTGATATATAAAATACGAGAGAATAAGATTAAGTGGTCCTCGATTTCTGTTGTGTTCTGAAACAGTATCTTTTTTACGGATAGTTAGAATATTCAGGCTGTGGAAGGAAAAGACAAAATCCAAGAACTTTTTAACGAATGAGCAGTACAAGTGGCTTATAATTATAAACAGAATACGTCAAAATAAACAAAAGGTTAGAAAATGCAATATGAAAAAAGTACACCAAATGATTGTGATTGGGTTTTGGATTGTTGTGAAAAACTTAATGGCAGTCAAATTGACTAAGTTCCATACGTGTTATTAATTAATCCTTTTTTGTACTTCAGAAAACACACGAGAAAGATAATTGTAAAACCTAATGTTAGCTTAAAAAAGTGCGTTGTACGAGGCAGGGTTCCCAAAACACTGGCAGCATTGTCTCGCTAAATAGCAATGCTTATTCTTAGAGATATAACAAATGTATGAAAATCGTTTCACATACCTTTTGTATGTAGGTAGTTAACATAACAATTGCACCTTTTCTTGCTTTGGTACATACATTTAATATTATTTGAAACTGCAGGCTCTAATTGCTTGAAATCCTGTTGATCCCAACTAAATACTATATGAGTTTTGTAGTCGCTAATGCCTAATAATCCGCATTCGGACTATGTGGTGGGTTAAGATCGAATTTCCCCATACTTAAGCTGTTCTCATTTGTCTCTGACCTGCAGTGAGACGTTATAAACTTATGATGAAATCATCATTTTAATGCCTTAAATGACTTGCCTTTTTAATGTTTGTACTGCCCGGGAACCGAAACCGGAACCCTTGGTAATAGCCGACGTCTGAATCGTTACACCAAATGGGTTTTCTTGGTTTGCAGCTACGATATGTCGTGCATTAAATCAGGGCTAAAGAGAGGTTTCAAAGAAGCAATAAGGCGAATATATAGCAAAGATGCGATCACTGAGAAAGCACCCCGAGGTCAAAGTTGAGCGCGCGCGCGATACGTTTTCACAGAATGTTGCCGAGATATATGAGGACTATATGCAATAGACAGCGTACATTTCTTTTATACCTATAGGCTACAAATGCTAAATGACCCGTACTTAGTCTTTGTCAACTTAAAAATAAGTTAACGGATATTGATAATCAAAAGTTTTATATAAAAAGCATTGTAAGCTTTAAAGAATTAAGTTGAGACCTGTATGTTATATTTATTAAGAAATTGTGACGTTCTTCTAATAAAAAAAAAATGATTTGTTTGTAACTTTGTTGTTTGTTTATTCGTTTCGTGAGGGTTCTTCTTTATTTAATTCTATTTTTTGGTTCTATTATCATGGTTATGATTCATAAATGAATCTAGTAGGATATATCTTAACGAAGCTTTTTATTTGTATTCATTTTACAATACACACTCACCTATTTAGTCATTACTATTCTTGTATTTGAATAGTTTTACTGTGTGTATTACTATTATGTGACGGTTCTGACATTTTTTGTTAAATACAACACATTTAGAAGTTTTTTCTTAAATGTTAAATATTACAACATTAGGCTATTGATGCGACAACCGTCACAAGCGAGACTTTCAATATTTTCCAGCGTCAGAAGTCAAAGCTGTATATCACGTCGTTATGTGGTCGTACGCACACGATACGCGTAAGCGCTACGCCGCTCAACGCGCTAATTCCAGTGTTACTTAGATAAGCTTTTACTGCTTTACCCTCAATTAAGACTCAACGGGGAACTCTGTCTCTATGAAAAACAATATTTTAACATTTGGCCTTTGAATAAATTTATATAATATGACCATGACTTAAAGGAAGTAGGTTAATAACCAGAACATGGCCCAAGAGGAGCTGATGATGATGATGATAATATATTTTGCAAAATATATTTTCATCATTTAACGTTCATTAAACGTCCCCAACGAGGGGCACACACCTACCCGTATAGGGTGTTTAGGCCTTAATCGTCCACACGGGCCCAGTGTGGGTTGGATGACTTCACGCAAACTTTGAATCTCTTCGCAGGCGTGCGCAGGTTTCCTCACCATTTTTTCTTATAACATATACATTTTCGAAAATTCGAAAATCCATTCGTACGTGGCTGGATTTGAACCACAGCCCATAACATATTACGTGGTGCTAAGTCCACCAGTGGGTTATATATGGTTGATAAATGATATGGTAATGATATAATTGAGATATTATTTTTCTAGGTGTTAGACTCGATACTGAGCCGTCTAGGTAGGTGCCTCCGCTAAGCCAGATATCGCCTCATGAAACAGGAGTGCTATTAAATACATTTTTGTGTCTCCGGGTGAGGGCACTGTAGCTAGTGAAATTACCGGGTATAAGAGACCTAACATCTGTTGTCTCGGGCGACGGGTGCAGTGCGGCATTGATGGAAATAATAACTATCTATCAGTTGTTGCTATCCTCATTGCCGCCCTATCATGGTCAGGCGTATGACTTACCATTAGGAGTGCGTTCTGACCGTCTTGTACACTTATGACATAAAAAATCATCAGTCCATAACGACCCGATGTAGGGTACAGGCCTTTGCTCACAATGTAACTATAAGAAGTTCCGACTATCACACACCACGTCGGGCTAATGCGGATTAGTGAGTAACCAGAAAGAAGAAAGAAAGAAAGAAATTTTTTTTATTGATACTAAATATTACATTAGTTATTTGACTTTTACAGTTTTAAACAATACAATAACGAAGACAACAAATACATAATAACAGACTCGGAGGAATCACACTCCTGCGAGCAGACAGAGCAATAATATAAAACAAAATATCACTCAAAACAAATGAAAAATAAATAAATAATAATAAATGTAATACTTAGCGGTCAAAAGGAGGTAACCTACTAAGATAGTAGTAGGTACCGATAGCTTAAAGTGCCCTTCGAAACACCTTTCTTTCTTTATTTTGTGTTTATTTTAGTAATTTTACTTACAAACAAAATACTTAACATGTTTAAAAAGTTTTCAACATAATCGTACTAAGTTGTAGTGGACACCACAAAAATGCTAGTTAAAAGTAATCGCCCATTTTGTTTAACAAAATATGACACATGCAAGTCACCCACGATGAAAAGTTCAAATTGAATAGCGTAATGTCCGGAGCACAAGGCGTATCGATTGGATCGTTCAACACAAGCCTATTTTAATCTGATACGATGATCTATTCCATCATCTATGTACGTGGCCGCGTTAGTGTTTGTGTATGCTCGTTAATCATAATTTCAGACGTTTGTTCGTGTGTTGGCTCATATTATTATGTTTTGGGGATAAGAAATTAGTTAGTGGACATTAAACTTGGACATAGCGCGAACGGAACTTTTTGATCATTTGTTTACGCATAAAGGTTGTGTATATATATGACAGTTCATCATCATCAACCCACAACGTTCGACTGCAGGTCATGGGTCTTCTCGCACAAAATAGCTATAGGGAGATTGGGCCATAACTTATGACTCGGTATATACTCGTACACCCAATAGGGGTTATTCCAAACATATGAAATATTAATATGTAGGATAGTTTTTTATTTATTATCAATGTAACTAAATAGAGAACGACAGCCGGTTTCACGTTTCAAATATCTAAATAAGCTCTTGATCCCGTTTAGGTCCACGTTCCCCTATTTAAGGTGGTTTAAGTAATCCAGTAACATCATTTTTAAAGGATTCACATTTGTAAAGAAATGTTCCGTGAGCTGACATAAGGATTTAAGGTAAAAAATGTGAAACTTTTGTCTGTTCTTAATCGTGAATTGAATATGCGGAATGTATAATTTGTCAAATATTTCATTTAATATGTCCTAATAGTGCCTCTGCATTTCCTTTATATGCTTCTGTGTTGATTTGGCGTATTTTTTCTTCCTTCCCATTTAAACTTTCTCATTTTTGATCATAATTATGTTTATTTAATAATAATGTATTTAAATTTTATCTTATTTATTCAATTCAATGTAATATGGGTTTTATTATTCGAAATAAATGATTTGATTTTAACGTCTTGCAAGTATCAAATCTTCGTAAGCGCGCTATACGAAACTTGGCAAGAAACATTAAGGGCTCGCACAATGTAGGGACTGACCCGTCATGAAATTTAAATCTAGATCAATAACCGCGCTTATATCATTGTCTTCATTAGAGATAATTGGGTTCGCTCCCCGTCGGCCGCAACTTTGTTTGCTTGCCGATAACTTGAGACGAATTACTTGGATGTAAAGGTACCCATGTCATAGGGTGAGGGACTTAGTTACAGTATGTACTTGAGTATATATTGGCGTCATCATCGACCTTGTATGTGTTGGAACCTCTTAATGTTTGGTTGGGTCATATTTACATAATTGAAATTTATATGAAACATACGAGAATTCAATGATGTTATCAAACTTAAGAGATATGAGAAAATGCTGAATGCAATAAAATATGAAAGTATTTGAATATGTTTCGGTGGGTAGCTTATTTTGAATTAGGTCTAGAAAATGAAATTGGGCCTATTCACAAAAGTAACACACTTTAATATGCCTTAGTATAATATCTTCCCTTACAAAAACGGAAATAAATAGACATTAACATAAATATTACAAGATTTTTCTCAAATGGATAAGGAGGGACAGTACCATTGCATTCTACATTTAGAACCATTGTTTGGACTAGAATTTTACCAAAAATTTGAATACGAGGTTTTGGCGACTCGCTGGCACGCATTGGACCAGCGTGTCTAAAAAATTTTTAGTGATGGAATTTATAGCTTTGTTGAGTTTGTTCGTGAACGTAAGTTTGTTGCGCAGTTCATTTCCTAAGTAGGTTTTTACGAAACAAAATGGCGGTAATTATTAGGGAAATGGGAAACGAAGGTTCTTTGAATTCTTTACGTAGACAATGAACAATCAAGTCAGATAGTAGGTAATGCAGTTGTTTTTAATAATTTTGCAAACATTTTCAGGCAATATCGTAAAGAAAGGCGTCCTCCAGGTGGTCGGGACGTCATTTACTGGGATGTGTTTGCATGCGGTGAGTCAACACGATTACGTGAAATTAGGTTAGTACGTTTTATGGTATTTACCCTTCCTGCCTCTCATGGCTACGTGCATTTATTACTAATTAGCACCAGTCAAGCCGTGCGGTTTAAGATTTAAAATAAATGAAGACCCTGATTACTGATTATGAATAACTTTATTCTGTAGTGTTTAGATAGTCAAACCTTTTATAATATTGGCGAAACCATCTATAGTTGAATTCAAGTGTCAATATATTGTTTAACATATTGAAAAATTGAAATCGATATTAAATAATAAATAGTTTTGTTTGTAGAAATATATTTAATTCTATTTCTCGTGGGAGGAGCTATGCTTGGGCACGAATGGGCGGCTCAACTACGATAATATAATAATAGCTGATGATGATGATAATCTATCTATATATGTATGTATCGCCAAGAGAGTGAAGTAACCGGAGGCTCAAACCTCCATTCTCTACATTTCCTTTTACTTCACCGTAAGAGCTTCCGAATAAAATTTAGTTGGACTGAAAGTATTCTAATGTAAAGTCAATTAATAGAATAGAAGGCCTTCGACTTTAGCGAGTACGCAGATCGACATTATTTTATTCGCTAAGCAAACGTAAGATACAATAGAAACACTCAAGAACAACAATCAAAATGAAATCGCCTTTCATTTCTCATTACCATCGGCTTTACAGTACCATAGATGATCACATCACTCGCGAGCGCCCTACGCCTAAACAAACACTAAGCTTATCTCTTCTAAAGCATGAGCACATTCCAAGACGCCAGTGCGCCGTTGTTTGCGTATTCCCGAATCGATTTCGACTCGATCGCTTTCTAATCCCCATTTTCGCGATGCCATTACGATTTTTCGTGCGCTCACCTCTCACCATATTTCCGTGCATATCTCGACGATTCGCAGATCCATTATTTTTTATGGCTTGAATACACGGTGCTTAGTAAGTATCGCCTCCCCCGCCTACTGTCGCTAATACCTCGCTCAAGGGGCGACAATGAGTTCTTATTTTTTCTAAAGTTAAATAATTTACTACTTGTTTAGGAATATTCTTATACAATTTTCATAGCTAAAAATTTTATAAATATTTGAATCATACCCAGCGAAGAACTTAAGAGATGGTAGTAGATAGATATGAAAACGGTTTATTGTGTAACAGAACCTGATACAAAGTTAATACACAGTAATGGACCTCAAATATACACAAAGAAGTTAGCAAAGGTATACTTATTGCTAGAAGTGCTCTATTTTGAGCATTTTTTGGTTATGTAGATCGTATTGGAAAAAAGAAAGCGCGTTTCATCAGCATCATCATTACAGCGTAATATGTCCATGTCCATAAAATAATAAACCTTAAATATACAAAACAAAATCTAATTTTATAGGTATTTTTATTAAACAATAAAAATGGGTTTTGATAGTAGTATAACAATAATAGTTAAACAGTATTCCTGCTCCATTTTTTTCTCAACCAGCCTATAATTTTCAAATGCAGGCCTAATATAAATCGCATGGTGTTAAAAGCTATCACCCTAAGGTTATATGCTAATTGGGGTCGGGCAATAAGTTGTCTATGTGATGGTAGTCAAAATAATTGTTATTTACCACCTATGTATATTCGAGATGACAAAGCTCGTCGGTTGACTTTTTTCGAAAGAATGTTGTATTGTTGGATTTCGAACTATGCGACCACACCGCAACAGGAGTCTAGCCGGGCGTTAAGTCAGGTATTCACTTATGGCGCTATTAACGCGTCTTCATTCATTCCCGTGTATAAAAATTCCTGTTCTTCTTCTTCTTCTCTGGTAACCCCAAGCAGTGCAAAGTCTATTCCAGAATACCAATAATTCCCAGTGAAGAGAATTGGCTTAGGTTTCATTATTTGTGTCAAGGGTATGTAACTATGCGTGCTAAATGAACAAATGTTTCATTGATCCTAATTCTAATTAAATATTGCATAATTTGCGAACGCAAAACTCGAGTTCTCGATCCGTGAGACCGTGTCGCACCACTCGTGCCACCCTTGGCCCAACCACCCGACTCAGCCATTTCCACTCAATACGTTTTATCGACAAACGTCAGTGACGCAGCGTGACACTTATGTAAATATTTAAATACGATCCAGTACAAGCTATGAATATTTTAAACTCTAAGTAAACCACTCGGCTTTGTATTCCTGCAAGGAAATCCACACATCAAATGAACGAAACAATTTATTGCGGTGCAAGCAATAAGACACAAAATCCCTTGTAATAATTGCGGAATCGAGGCGCTTTTTACTCTATATCTATGCATAAAGCGATTTGATAAGTGCTCGCAAATTGGGATCGATATTAAAGTGACGAGTTATGCTGATTGGATTTTTTCAAGTGGCACCGGGGGACGGTGAATAATTGAGTGCGAATTAGTTTCAAAAGTAAGTTTGAAGCAAATTTTTATTTGTAATTTGTTGTAGAGAGTAATATAAGTTGTATAAACATTATACACATTATGCTATTTAAATTTTATTTAAGGTACAATCAAAGTTATATAATGATGGAGAAGTGAGCTCCTGTTTTGTATAGCAAGAGATAGAACCCGGACTCCATGGTGTAGTAACTGACATCTAAATTACTTATACCACAACGGCCGTCATTATTGATTTAACCGAAATAACATAATTTAAATCATACAACGAAATGATCTACTAAGTATTGACTAATGACCTATTAAACAATTAGAAATACACTGGCAGTATTTTGTGGTTTGGACATAAAAGGATAACAAAATCACTGTCTTGACTGCCCAATTCGTAACTAATTATGGGTATGATAGGAATTAACGTATCAACTTAAAAATAAAATCTAATACAGAAATGACATCCACAATTTTAAATCAAATATTGTTATACCAAAATCCAGGAATATCAGTTAATCGCCTACTATAATTACACATATAGTACACCATGAGACATTGCGGTCAAAAGTTTCACAGGCTCTTGAATGAACCCTAAGTCGGCATTGAAGATAACCTTTCAAAAAGTCATATCAAAAACATGGCGGCATCAAATTTGAAGTTTTGGTTCGAAGTGAGGAGTGGTCCGTGCCGATGTGAATTGATCACGCAGATCTCGATTCGTCGATAGCCCTCAATCTAGGGGATCTCTTCCACTCGAGTAGCTCTCACCTACGTTCCGGTTGCCACTCTTTTGTCCCGGCTTTCGACACTCGATCCCGAGTGCGTCTTTGTTACATTGTAGCTTTGATAAGTAACCGGATGAATGGATATAAATATAGATATCTTTGTTAGCTTTCTACCTACATTTTGCACTTTGTTTTGACAGGATACAAGTTTACAATATTATTATTATTTGAAATGCTTCAAGGTTAGCTATATGTGGCTGGAAATACATATCTCTATTAATATTTTAAAATTATTTATTATTAATTTCAACAAAGGATTTTCATAAAATCCTGTTTTATGTAAGCTCACTATAAACTTCCCCCCGTTAAGTTAGGAGTTAGCAGGTTACCTAGCAATTGTAACTAGACGTTAATTAAACTAACTAGTACACGATGAAACGTATTCATAACTAGTCAAATAGTAACAATATAATTATCTGTGACTTCAGCTGTTTTATGTCTATTAATATTTTAAAATTATTTATTATTAATTTCAACAAAGGATCATCTACGTTTCAAACGTGCTGTCCACTACCGGACTATAGATTACACCCTCTCTACAACTTATGTCGTTAAGGGCAATTATGTAAAAAGTATAGATTTATGATAATATGCTCACAAAACCATCGAGAAAAGAGTTCCGACAGCACACATACACATATTTAGAATGAGCGAACATTTACCTAAACAAAGAGCCTTCAACTGTATTCTCTTTGGCGGTTCGTTTTTGAGGCACGGATGGCGTATCTACCTTTATATTATATACAGAATTTTCAATAAAGAAGTTTCTATTACATAGTTATCCTACCAAAAACATTTCATGTAAAATGTTGCCAAGACGACCACATAAGGTTTGCGCTGTAAAAAAGATATCAGATCTCATGTCTCAGACCAACAAAAGAGTCTCCTGTAGAGCCAAGCTTCTGAATCTACGTACATGGCCTAACTCTACATGTGCCCCCAGATTATCGTCAATAAATGAAAATGAATTTACAAATATAAAATTAAGGGACCGTTTCAGGCTTTTTTTTCACTTAACATAATATTTTTTTTATATAATAAAGTATTTACTTTGTAATTAAAAACAACCGTTATTTCAAAAATCACTGAAACGTATTGCATCAATAAATACAAAAGAACTAAAACTTTTATTTGTATTTTTTTTTGTATTTGTACGTTATCCCATGCATAAAATAATAGACCAATTCAGGAAATCGTATTTTGTATTCTTTAATTTGTATAAAGGCAGTATTCGCATTTATCAAGTACAGAATTGAGGACTGAGGTTCAAATCCCGCCACGTACCAATGAGTTTTCGAATTTTCGAAATTATATGTACGTAACCACGCTCTTACGGTGAAGGAAAACACCGGAGGAAACCTTCAAGCACGCCTGCGAAGAGATTCAAAGGTTGTGCGTGAAGTCGTCCAATCCGCACTGGGCCCGCGTGGATGACTAAGGCCTAATCATTACCCTATACGGGTAGGCTATGCCCCTTGGTGGGGACGTTTAATGAGCTATGATGATGATGACGAAGTACAGAATTTATACTTTTGCTCATTTCCATTGAAGTATTTATCCAGCCTAATAGCCTACTTCATGGAATTTAATAATCACATACGGCTCGCAATTAAAAATGTGATGAAGGTGGATGTTCCAGCATCCGAGGAAGTGAAACGTATTTTGGTATAAAGCCACTGCCCCAGGTGGCGACTTGGGAATACAAGTGAGCAAGGCGGCGAATTTGGCGCCCCTATTACGTGAAATTATGGACATTTCTGTTACATGTAATATACATCGAGTAATGTTTTTATGAAATTATTGCCAGTGGAACTTGTTGCAATAACAGTGTCAATTCATGAATGGTGTCTTATGCCCAACACGATTTCTGTATTCATACAATAAATAATCAAAACAAAACACATAAAATAGTTTAGGTAGGTAATAGTACTAAAAGCATAACCCCTTGATTAACTTTAATTTGTAAGTAAAATATTTATTGTTTTACTACTAATATTTTTTGGAAAATCTTATAGACGCCTAGCCTAATGTATGACCAAATGTACAAAAAATAACCTAACCGAAGAAATAACGGCACTAAGTAATTCACTAATACAAGGACTATCTCACAACGGTGTACCTTTTAATATGACATTTGATTTCATTATCTTTAATAATTTGCTTTAGCAGATATAGCAACTTCACTCTATCCTAATACAATATATTAAAACGTGCATATCATGCGTATGTGATTTTATAAACTATTCTAGAGAAAATTGCCATTACACATCGCAATAGAAATCGGTTGCCATCTTATACGTAACAGTGCATGGAGCGGGCGAATGGCATTGATCATAATATCGACGGAGGCTTAGGGGTGATAAATGGATGGCCGCAACGTCACTGGCGGGATGACGCCGCGCCATATTTAAATCGCGCCTGTCACATCCGCGCGGAGCGGTCTATCTTTTTGTGCTGTTTTATAAAGCATATTGGTTTTCGGGGAGCTATTCAGAATTTTTCCTATCCTATTTGAGTTTTATGAATGATATTTTCGTGTATCTTAGTTCAGCAATGTTAAAATTCTATACAAATCGTTGTTTGCTTTAGTTTTGCTTTAGTACATGAGTAGACGGAATGGATATCACCTGTGGTGGAGTAGTTCAAAATGATTCGTGAGTCAGTAAGTATTGACATGTCACCACTGCCTCGTAGATAGTTCAGCAAGATGTAGTTACCACTGGTGGGTAAGCTTATGCCCCAAAAATGGACTGGTCATTTGACATAGCAATAATATTCTATTGATAATGGTTCTTAACTCTATTTGACCTAATTATCAAAAACATAGATTACATTAAAAGAAAACACGGAAATGGCACGTCGGATTGTTTTTATTGTTTAAAGCTTATTATTTAAGTTCTTAGAAGGGAATTTCATAACGTGTTATCACAAAAAATGCTGATTTTCAAATGTCAATAACACTGAATACCCGTTCCAAACATCTCGGAATCAACGGGCCAAATAGGAAATTAAAATCATCAATCAAACTAAAAAATACAATGGCCCCGTTTTCCATTGTCGCCGATATGTTTGCGCAAAAACGACTTTGTCGCATCACAGTCAAAGTAATAAAAAATCAACGAAGAGGTAAGATTCGCTGGATAAGGTATTTCATATAATGTTCTGGTTACAATGAAGCATGGTCAGTAAAGTTTTATTTATTTATAGAAAGAAACGGTTACCAAAGTTCAATGAAACATTTACACAAAGGACCTATAGTCCCCTTAATTAAATAAATAAATATCCACTGACATTCACACAACGCCATCTAGCCCCAAGTTAAGCATGGGTACTAAACAACGCATAAACATACTTATATATATTTTTTGTAAATACATACATATTATACATGAAAACAAACAGACATGTTCATGCACACAAATGTATGTACTGCCAGGGGATCGAACCCGGAACCCTTGGTGTTACAGTCGACGTCTCAACCGCAACGCAACACGAAATGGTCAAATGATGATTAATTTTTGAATTTATATCAGAAGCAATTTTATTTCTTATATTAATAAATATTAACGTATTTCGCACATTATATATTTAAAACTAATTTTGCGCTCGCGTTAAAAAGTATTATTTTTCATCCCATATTATCGGGTTGACTTTTTCAAATCTTGTTCTTAAGAATACCTATGAACGTAGCTCATGCATGCAAAGTCTCAGCCCGATCGGTTTAAAGTTGACAAAGGTTCATTCAAAGTTTCAAATCAAAATCCTTACATACGTCATCATGT